>LBLO01000333.1:0-30457 GCA_004354395.1 Chondrostereum purpureum | reverse complement strand
CTGAGCAGATTATGGGCCCCNAAAAATCAGACAGAAAGTATATTCATATTCAATTGGATTCCGGACTATCCGGAGAGCAGTATCAGCCGTGGATGTGCTGTTTTGCAATGCACCTTGAAAACATTTTGAAACTCTGGGTAAATCATAGTATAGTCCAAATTGTTGGCTAGCTTCACAACCCACCGCTTCAAGTAGATCGCACTGTGTCGGTGGGACTGCAAGAAAATTTCGCAAAGGTCCTAAAAATAGGCCGTTAAACCTTTCTAACGTTCTTCTGCTCAACTCACAGAGATTGATAGTTTTCTTACATCGGACATGATCCTGTCAATTTTTTATGCTGATGTGGCGCCACAATTTGTTCCAGACGCTGGAAGGAATCCATGGGACAACCAAGACCAGGAACTTCGGCCAAGTGGACTTGGGAATGATTATTATCCTTTGAGATGTTGCAGGTTGCAAGCAGGTGATTGATTATTTCTGTACTATCTCATGTCTGAATTTGGAACAGGAAAGCTGTAAAGTCTCCAGAAGCGTATCAGGCCGCGTAGCGCTTTCTCCCGCCTCCGTCCGCGGAAGCAAAGAGCTCAGGTACATCGTAGAATGTCTGCATGCCCTCCAAAAACATCGGAAATTTTTCTGAGATTCCAGGTGTGGCGACGTGGAGGAACCGTCTCCCATGCATCTATAAATATGTGAGTATCCGATCTCCGGTCTTTGCCAAGCCAGAACCAAGTTATTCTTGTGTAGACTACGGTTCCTCATGCTCATTTCAATTATCCGTGTTGCGGAGCCAAGGTGTAGGTGTATTTTTGGTGGCGCGTGCGGCGGAGCATACGAGCGGGTGACAGCGATTCTTTCAGAGTAGCAGATAATGTAGGGCAATATACATAGTACACAACGTAATGCATGATGAGGATGAGGATGAGTACAGTATGATATGTGGTAATAAACACAACAATGTTCCATTCAAGTAGACCCGAGAAAAAAGAGAGAGAAAACAAAGAGATAAACCTATCAGAGTTTTCGTAGTCTCTGCATTGTTTCTGGCGCCTCCTCGTCATCCGGAACTGGAGAACGGCTTCTTCGCTTTCCACTCATCTGTAACAGTGAGCCGATGGCCATTGAAGATGAAGGAGTAGCCCGAGGAGATTGTTCCTCACTGCAGACCGACGAAGGATGAGACGATCGTGGCGAAGGCAGGGATTGCTCGATAGATGAATTTGCACATCTAGAGACGGAATGCGAAGGCGATGACCGTTGGCGTTTTCTTGGGGGCTCTCGGTGCGAATGCGGGTCAACAGAGTAGAGATGGGGACGCGGAGACTCGTCCCGTCTTACATATGAGGAACTCTCAGAATAAGAGCTACGGGAAGAGCGAGGCGGATAGCTTTCGACTTCTAGATCGTGGTCATATTCACGTTTATACCGTTGTCCTTCAGCATGTGACGTCGGAGGAGAGTGAGACAACGAAGGAGTAGGATAAGTGTCTGCGTAATGATGCGAGTAAGAGGGACCAGCGTGATTATGCTGAGCGTAGGACGATGTACGTCCAGCTAAGGCAGGCAAATCCGAAGAAGAATAAGTACTTCTTGGGGATGCAGGATATGCACGCGAAGAATGTTGACAGAGCTCGAGCATGGTTCTCTGCAATGCAAGAGTATTCGCAACACGCTGTAAGTGGCAAGATAATTAGAATGATACAGAGAATTATTGAAAGGAATGTAACAAACCTGATCTTCGGCGGTTTTTGCATTAAGCATTGCAAGGAGCATATCTCTATCGCCATCCCCTCCGCGTTTGTACGACTGGAGGATGTCGCGGAGAGATGGGGGTGGTGTAGTATCCAGTGCTGCTTGTGCGGCGTGGAAGGTGGGCAAAGTCTGGAGATGCGCAGAAGTCATTGTGGGGGCAGTTGTGATGAGTAGGCGTCCACATAGTGCCTTCAGTCTTGGGTTTATATGTGTCCAGCTATTATTAGTGATCTTGGCAAGACTTTGGAACGTCAAGGTGAAAATGCTTGGCATTCCGAAAGCAGCCTATTCTTGGCGACTCTATTTTTATCAGTAGAGCGCTTATCTCCTTTTGACCTTTCCTCGCCCCGAAACCGACATTGTTAGAAGGGGCAGGTCCAGGTCCATCGTTTTAGCTAGAACAGCCAACTACTCAAGTGAATCGATAGCTCACACAATCAAGCCGGACATTACTTTAACTCGCTAGCACATCGGGCGGGAAACCAAAGCTGTAAAAGCCAAGTACAAAACGTAGTAGCGTGCGTTCAACTCCAAGTTAACCTCAGCGCAACACTTTCAATCTTGGCATCCATACAACCATCCACTTCCGCATCGAGACTTCCATCTGTTTTCAAGTCCCTTCCATATGTTTTGGCAGTCGCAGCTGGGTGTTCTTGTTAGGATATTATCGTATCATCCGTAGCAGCAGCAGCGCAAGGGCGGGGAATAACCGTTGCATCAGAGTGCATCAGCCTCTACATTAAACTTGATGAGGCGCCACAAAGGTGTAGAGATCTATTTTAGGAAGTCTTCTCGCCTAAACGGGATCACGAAGGAAAACGAGCCACGCCTCAATCAAGCTACGTTCATATTCATTCAAACAGAGATGAGGCTTTTCCGTGAGCATGACTCCAGTCTGGAACGGACTATAATCATTAATTCAGACTCCACCCTCGATTTTCTCTCGATGCAGCTATATTATAGTGCACTTTACTCCGAGATAACCTTGCGGTAGGCCAGACTTTCTACACTCCTGTGGGAGTTCACAATCGCCCCAGCGACTTCCGCCTTGGCTCTCTTACCTTTCCCCTACAGGTGGAGCCAAACCATCTCCCCGCAATACGTATATCCCGCAATGCTTATATCAATTCATCCAAATGAGTATATCAGACCAAGATTATCAGTACTAGTACTACCCAACACAATCTGTTGGTCAAAGCCTGGAAACTACTAGCCATGGGTTAAAGATATCAGAGGGTACCGTATTACCAGCTTCTCCTGAGGACTATGTTAGGGGTCCTCTGAAGTGCTTCGACGACAACGGTTGGGCAGTTGACAAATGCATTAGGTTTAACAAGGTCCGTTATCGGTCCATACTCCTGATGATACTGGGCGTGGGATGAGTAAGATTTAAGCACACGAAGGGTCTTGGAAGCTTACAGCCTGGTGTTTCTCCTTGAGTCCACCATTTGGCAGTCCAAAGATGCGAGCTTGGGCAGAAAGTCAGAAAGATCAGGATCGTAATGCGAAAACGTTTTCTTACTTGTATGTGGCTTGCATCCCTCCTGTGTAAATTGTTGCAGCTGACCAAGCACCAACGCCAGGACAACCACCCCCTGTGGGGCTAGGAGGCGTAGTCGTTGAGCCCCTACATGCGCTGACTGGGAAAAATAGTATCTACAGTGAGTCTCTAGCACGTGAATGTTGGTATGAACAAACATACTGGGACTCCAATCTCCGTTCGGATTACTCGCAGGTTCTGCTTGGGACCACCATTTAGCTTGCCAAATGTACCTATGAGGTCTCGTCAAATCCTGATCAACAGCGACCTGCGATGGCTATATACTCACTCCTTATGTGCCACTTTCTGGCCGCCTGTATACGAATTCCCTGGAACGTATGCTGGAGAATCGCAAGGAGGATAATCAAACCCTGTACCACCTGCGGCAACGAGCGCCTCTTTGATCGTTCGGTCGTAACGATTATTGGCTGTTTACCGGTCAATTTATTTAATCAACCTGGCAAAGCACTGAAGCTGATTCATACCATACGCCTGTGATGCATCCCACATCATCACTCCACCGAAACTCGGGAAGCTCCTCCGCATTTGCACAGCGATATTGCTCAGCGTGCTGGCGTCCACGTATCCAGAGCCCGCAGCTGAGGTCGAGGCAGGCGCTCCGATGTAGACTTTCACATCCGGGTTAGGCGATGTGTTGCGAGCCCACGAATCCCTGACAAATTTTGAACGCCTCAACACAGGCAGTAATGCGTCCGAAGAAATCAGAGAGCTTACCACATTCCAAAGTTCCAGTTCTATAATGAATAACCGCGAGTAAGTGAGATGACTGATCAAGTCCGAGGGGAGAAATACACTTGCCGAGGCCTCGTTGAATCGCGTCAAACCGCAGGGGTTATTGTAGAACTAAAATACAGTCACAAATCGGAAGGTAGGAAAAAGTATAGAAAATTTCACTAGGTACCTGGACTAAAGCAACGATAGGTAACCAGGTGGGCAGCAAAATCGAGGACACTCACCATATATGGCGTCAAATTCAGCTTCGTTGAGTACCCCACCAAGAGCGGCATCTGGAAACACACATTGAGGCGCAGCAGTAATATAATACCTGCATACAGACTTCAGATACCGGGAATACCAAGCTAAATCGCAATCTCACCTCTTTCCTCCATTTGCATCTCCAAGGGCTCTGATTCTATTAACAAATGCCGCATAATGGGCGCTTGTACCCCCTTCAATATCCAGATCTACCCTGTAATTGTTCATTAATATTCGAAATGTTGGCTCATGATTTTTTAATAGGAAACAACATGCCCATCTAAAACGGCGTTACCAAACGGCCGCATATCCGAATCGCCACCGARAAACAAATCCCATATAGTCTCAGCAAAGTCGACCGCTTGTGTGTCTGATTCAAACCCTACAGAGCCAGTGGCGCCTCCAAGACTAAGGGTAAGAATCTTTCCTCTGGATTGGCATTGCTCAATGGAAGAAGCGAGAGACTGGCAGTTCGGCAAAGACGTCCCAGGAAATGTGCCATTGTCTACGGTATTGCATGTCTGTGCGAGAAAGGAAAAAAGGACTCAAGTGAGAAATAAGCCAAAACTAAGTGGACTAAGTTYATACGTTTGCGAGGTTGATCGACGGTAAACCTCCCGTTCCAAAGAAAACGTGGAGAAATGCGATGGGAAATACGTCGATGGTGTCGTCCTATCCATCCACGTTACTGAATAAATTATCAGCGGTGAAAGTGCAGAAGGCATACCTGACAATAAAAATCTAGGTTCTTCTGGAAATTCGCAACGTCTCCTCCATTGGCTGCTCCGTAAGAATTCTGTCCCCAGTAACTAATTGTCCATTAAGAATTAAAAACGCAGCTAAATTAGAGATATTAAGGGGCTCACACTGCGAGCTATGAGAGAATGGGTTGAGTATATCCTTCTTACAAAAACAAATGTAGACTTACATTATCATATCTACTATTATCAAAAGCCTTAGAGAGACCTGCAAGAGCGGTAGCGAACAATAAAAAGACGATAAACATCTCAACGAAGGGAAATGGGAGGGACGATAATAACACTACTGTAGTCCAAGTCTTATATCAACATCCCCAGGATAAGTCACTCTCAGCTGAAAGAGGCAGAGGCGTCCATATGGGATGCAAGAGAGAGCAGTCAGCCTAAAGAAGGTGGACGAAGTGATCTGTATACATTCGCATATCACTAGCACGCGGCCCACAAGTTTTTCGTAGTGAATATCTGCATGCCTATGAATATTGCTACAGATTGCCCTGCAAAAGCCAAGATAAGGTCGCTTCGGGAAGGGTCGACGAAATTGGTTTTTAAAGTTAAGAAGACGCAGAGGCACTTCCTGGCCTGAAGCAGATTCAAACGCACCTAATCGTGATCTATGTGCCAAAGAAGGGACGAAAGACGCTTTCTATACACATAGGGCAAGAGGAGAGGAAGAGGAACAGAGAAAACAGATGACAGCGAACCAGACATTGTATACGACAGCAACACGGAACATAAGATATCATATTATGACTTCTCTATACCCCCAGCAGGTGTCCTGACGGGGTCTGTCCGAAAAAAGTGATTAATAGGGAGGTATCGCTGGCGGAGCGCATTGTGTGGCTGACCGAAATATGCTTGTGCCTGTGCTTCACGAGCGGTGAGACGCTCTTGGTGATCATAGCGCAAGAGTTTGTCTAACAAATCGATAGCCTCATTCGATATGTAGCGTTGGTTCTCTGATGTTATGAAGCGCGTCCAAGGCTTCCGTGGATATCTGCAATAGAACAGGAGTCTTCGTTCAGTGTCTATTCACAAAAACGGTAGGGACAGTTTTTACCTGCCAAGAAGCTCATCGTATTGCGAGTCCAATCTAATGTTGTATTTGTCGATATACATATACAACTCGTCTGTCCCTAGGACCTTCGTGATTTTGACAAGTTGGTCATAGTTGTCGTGCCCATGGAAGAACGGCTCCTTCCTAAAAATCTAAGAGGAATGGAACATGTAAATTTTGAATCCTATAGGAAAGAGTAGTGACGCACCATGGAGGCAAACATACAGCCGTAACTCCACATATCCAAGCTGTAATCATACTCTTGGAAATCGACTAATAGTTCGGGACCCTTGAAGTATCGAGAGGCGACGCGAACGTTATATTCCGTCTTGGGATGATAAAACTCGGCCAAACCCCAATCGATTAGCCGGAGCTGGAGGAGGAGGATGTTCGAAAATGGCAGACACGGTGAAAAGTGACTTTAGCACACACCTTTCTCCGTTCATGATCTATCATGACGTTGTGGGGTTTCACATCTCTATGCATGATTCCTTTGGAATGACAGAAGTCCAGTGCCTGAGCGGGGGTATAAATTGGAAGGTCGGTGGTGGTCGGTGGCTGGAATCTTACCTTCAACAGTTCAAACATGTAGAAGCGGACGTCGAGATCGGAGAATCGAGGATACAGAACCTTGAAATCGACATTATGGACGTATTCCGTGATTAAACTGGGAATCTTGGAAGCAGGATCGCGAACGACATCCAAGAGGGCAACAACATTGGGACCACCGGCAAGGTTTTGCAGAATCTTTATCTCTCTTTTGATTTTCTTCTTCTTGACCGGTTTGAGGACTTTGATAATACACTTTTCGTCTGAGACGACATTTACACCTTCGAAAACCTTGTGAAATGGGAGTGAGTTAGATTGAGGACACGCTTTGANCCAAGTGTGAACGCACCTCAGAGTACTTTCCTCGTCCGACCTTTCGTACAATTTCATAGTGATCTTGGGAGCCCCATTGGACCTGGAGGTTGTCTGAAGGTAGAAAAGATGAAATAAGAGATAGAATGGGGAGAGGGCGATGTGCGGGACTGACCATATTCGTGCCATGATGGTCCGAGCTTTGCATTCACGTCTGGATACACGCGAGCGACAGATTTTGTAGATGGCCGGGGCATGGGGAAACGCTGGAGAAAGGAGATCGTGGTCTGGCAACAAGCCAGTGATGCCCTCTTTCCCACGCCTCTCCCATCATGACTGCGAAGAAATCGACGAGCAAGTCCTCGACCGTTTCCAAGCGCACATCACCGAAAGACTGGAAACCATCGCATTGGCCAAATCATCTCATTTATCTTCATTCGTACTCATACCATTCCTCCCTCTCGAAAGAGAGCCATGATTTTATTGTTGGATCTTCAAAATCAGTCCCTCTTCAGAGTGCAAATAACTCTGTACTCATTCGCCCGATAACTACTGCATCACATCCAGCCTGTGGTCAGTTTGGGTTGTTTGCGAAGAAACAGATTCCTGCGAATGCGCGCATCATTGATTACATTGGTAAAGATCCATCCCCACTCTGTTGCTACGAAGCCTATTCAACTATTTGCGACTACTACCACGACACAGGAGAGATCCACAGCGATGAAAGACCAGACTCCGACTATGACCTCTCTCTTCATCGCTTCCCGAACGGTGAAAGCATAGGGATCGACGCGAGCACGAGGGGGAACGAAGCGCGTTTTATTAACGACTACCGCGGCGTCAAAGACAAGCCGAACGCGATGTTCCTCGATGAACGGGTTCCAGATGGGCAACTAAAGATGAGTATATGGTCAAAGAAGGAAGGTCCTATAAAGAAGGGAGACGAAATATTGGTTTCTTATGGCAAAGCATGGTGGCAAGCCCGGGCAAGTCACAGTAGTAAATGAGCAAAAGAGTTCCCCTCCAGAAATACTCTCTATATGGATACCAGATAATACGCGATGAACGCGACAATTCGCGAAATTTCCATGCATTTCTGTGCAGGATCCGCGTTCAAGTAAATGAGAACCGAGTATAGCAAATATTCATCAACTTCACAAATTTGTGAGCCCGGCCGACCCGGTCCTTTTCCCGCCGTCAAGTGCTTGGGTGCACATTGCAGTCTTACTAAATTATGCCTCCTCGTTTGCCCACTCAATCATTCTCCTCTTTCATAGCATTTTCCCCCTGCTCTCGGTCAGCTGCAGGATCCAGCACTCGTGCATTTTCCCTGTATCGCACTCAATGTACTACCCATAAGCAATCCAACTCTACCAGGGCTCCTCGTCGAAACCCTTACCCAACTCGTATCTGCAGAACTGTAAGCCTTGGGAACTAAGAAATCTCTGCGTTTACTGATAGCTTCTCTTGTTTTAGCGTCTCTTCCACGCGTCTGCTCCTCAGCATGCCCCACGAAACCCATATGAAGTATTGGGTGTAAAACGCGACGCAAGTGCCGCGGAAATAAAAAAGACTTACTTCTCTGTCCGTCTTCTATTGTTTCCTTTACTGTTCGTATTTCCTAATAGTGATAATTTAGCTTGCACGAAAGTTCCATCCAGACACAAACCCTGACAAGAGTGCCCGTGAAAAGTTTGTGGAGATTCAAGAAGCGTATGAGGTGCGTTCTGGAGCTCTATATATCTTTCTTCCCACTCACTTCTACGCTTACTTCACACAGACTCTCAAAGACGAACAGAAGCGCGCGGCATATGATCAATACGGGTCTGCTTCACAACAACCTGGCTTCGATCCGAATGGATTCTCTGGTGGGTTTGGTGGTGGTGGTGGTGGTCCTGGGTTCGCTGGATTTGAAGACTTTGCGTCAGCATTTGGAAGTGCATTTGGTGCTGGTGGTAGAAAAACACGGGGAGGACAGAGTGATCTTTTCGACCAACTCTTCGGGTTCGGCGCTGGAGGTGGACAACGGGCACAAGCTGTCAGAGGATCCGATGTAGAAGTTCCCGTCGGCCTGTCTTTCCTAGAAGCCTGCAAAGGTGCTGTGCGCACCCTGAGCATCTCACCAATCGTGGACTGTGGCACCTGTTCTGGCTCTGGTCTCAAGACCGGTGCAAAGCGATCGACATGTTCTTCGTGTCAAGGTACAGGTACCCGTGTGTATGTCATAGACTCTGGATTCCAGATGCAAAGCCAATGCCAGGCTTGTGGCGGAGAGGGAAGCTCAATTCCCCGGGGTTCACAATGTTCTTCGTGTAACGGTGTTGGGAAAGTTCGGACGAAGAAGTCAGTTCAAGTGGAGATCCCACCAGGTACGTACTGTTCCCATTAAATCTCTGAAGCTGTTCTTTATTTAAGTTGTTTTGGTTCCAGGTGTCGATGATGGTATGACAATCCGCGTCCCTGGTGCTGGAGACGCACCTATAGCTGGAAAGGGAACCAATGGAGATCTGCTCGTCCGTGTCCGTGTCGCAGCTTCGAATGTCTTCAACCGTCAAGGCTCTAACCTATATCACACTGCGCGGATACCAATGCACACGGCACTCCTGGGAGGCAAAGTGCGTGTTCCAACCCTGGACGGGGATGTGGACGTCCGGATACCCTCTGGAACCCAACAAGGGGAGGAAATGGTGCTCAAGAATCGTGGCGTTCCTCGACCTTACCGGAATGAAGCTGGAGACTTGTTCGTTACCTTCAATGTTAACATCCCTCGGTAAGAGATATTACTTCTTTCCTAGCTCATTCACCCATGGCTAATCTACCCATCGCACTAGGAACCTCACCAAACGGCAACGCGAACTTCTAACAGCGTTTGCAGATGACTTGGAAGGTCGAACGTCTACAACGTCGTCAAGCGCACCACCACCATCGGCGAAGGAGGAACAGCAGACCACTGACAACGGTACGAATTCTTTTTCAAATCCACCACCTGCAGGTGGTTGGGTATCTAGTGCATGGCAAAAGTTCCGAGGGCTCATTGGTTTTTGATCTTTTTTTCTATGGCATGTCTCTTCCCTCCCCATGATTCGTCTCCTTATTTGCGTTCGTTCTTACAACTGTGTTTGTTGCGTTCAACCAGTCGATGCAGGCAAGTCTCAAGACCGACCTACGACCGTGCAGGAGGAAGAGAAGAAGGACGAGGAACCCGAGAGGAAGAGGGCGACTGCGTGACGAGGAAATAGGTTCGGTTCTCACTTGACGGAGGGTACCTTAGATTTATGAGTGATATGTGCTCTAATAGTATACTACGCCTCTCATCTGACGACCAGAAGTGCGATGTGAGTAGAGAAATGTTTGTGATATAATAATTTCACTAGAATCTGGGAGTACACTTTGGTTGATGTGGATGTCAGGCTATAAGGACCAGAATATTCTGAAGTACCAGCCAACGGCCCAACGCTACAGCTCTAGTTCCAGTCTATCTACTCCCTCAAAGGATTTGGTTCAGGGATGGATAATTCGGTAGGAGTATTATGCTCAGAGGCAATGTGGCCCTGACGTGGACTGGCAGCTGAAAGTTGAAGTCACGCCAGAGCACATCCAGTAGGAGAAACGGACGCATAGATACACGTAGATAAATATTAAATATGCCCATCGTGTGTATTATCGCATTGGGGTAGGAATACAAACTTGACGCAAAAAAAGTTCACGACTCGGAGAAGCCGCAAATTTCGGGCGTGCACTGCACGGTACCAAATCAGAACGGTTCTTTTAGACTACATCTTATTACACATGTTCACATATACAAGTTATCGCCGGTATAGCATGCTATGATAGGAAATGCGGATCGTGCTTTTGCACCCATCCGGAGAAGACAAAATTGTAGAAGATAGAGAAGCACATCGCCACCGTTCTCGGGACTTAATGATTTTCGTGCCCCCTAGATTGTAAAATTTGGATGGATATTGTGACAGGTAGTGATTAGTAGGTATCAGATAAAAAAAACCTTGAGTTTATTCTGAGCCAAGCGAGACGCTTTAAAAGGGGCACACGACCTAAATTGCGGGCTCCACACTACTCTCGTGCTCATAACCCCTTTCTTATCCTACGCGCAAGGGAACATCATAGTTGTCATTGTTGAAGCTATAAACAGGTCAGCGTGGGGTCTTATCTGAATCATGGTCTTAGCACGGGCCAGAGTCGTCTCTTATCACTGGCGGACCTTGTCTTTTTACCACCACCATCTCCCTGTTCATCATACGTCAACTGCATTCTATAACACCTCACCTATGCTTTCATCGTCTGTCTCCTCTTCGTCTCTGGTGTCGGATCATGATCCCAGCCATGTAGCTATTAAACGATTATCGACAAGCTCTATACACAGTCTAGCAAGCTTGCTGTCAGCGGCTACTGCTTCCACTTCGTCTCTTCAGCTTCCACCTGGAGATGTGGAACCAGTAACAGCGGAGGGATTGAGGCATACTGATATAACATTGGAAGCAAGGTACGATTCATTTTAAATCAGACTTGTTGACTGAACTGGACTACTCTTCGCGTGAACAAACATTCTGCATGACCGGTCTGGTTCCGTCTTCATACTTTCAACGTCGCCACTGACTTCTTGATTACATTGATACAGAAAGTACAAAACTCCTGCATTTGCTTCTCTGCTTCTAGAGGCACTTAAGAAAGTCAAGGTGCCTTCCTGGTTGAACCCCGCTATTTCCAGTAGCGACATCAACGTTTTCAAAGTTTCCGGTTCCTTAACCAATGCCGTCTTCTTCGTTTCATGCCCAACGATTCCAGATGTGCGGACCGTACTTTTGCGGATCTATGGTCCTTCATCTGGGTCGCTGATCTCCCGACCGCGAGAATTGCAGACCCTCCACATCCTTTCCTCGAAATACCACATAGGCCCCAAGGTGTATGGTACCTTCGCAAACGGCCGAGTCGAAGAGTACTTCGAGTCCACGACGTTGACGGCCGCTGACATGAGAGATCCCGAAATTAGTCGTTGGATTGGGGCCCGTATGGCGGAGCTGCATTCCGTGGATATAGAAGTTGTGGAAGACACCCAACCAGAAGCTCGCGGAGAAGGCAAAGGTTGGGAGATTGCTGCAAAAAAGAACGTCAGGACATGGCTAGATGCTGCCTCAGAGGTCTTGTCTTTACCCGCTATCTCAGGAGAAGCAAGAGAAGACATAGACTTTGAGAGGTTTAAGGTTGAATGGGATATGTACATGGATTGGATATCCCAGGTAGACGATGCTAGTCATGGCAGTCGGCGTGTTTTTGCACATAATGATGCACAATATGGCAACTTGTTGCGGATTAAGGATTTTAAGGACGATCTCGTGCCTCATCGCCAGGTGCGTAGTTAATATTCTTAAACATTCTGCAGTTCTATTGCTGAGTGTTTTACGCATTCGATTTTGAAGATCATTGTTGTTGATTTCGAATATGCATCACCTAATACTGCGTCCTTCGACATAGCCAACCATTTCCATGAATGGACTGCGAACTATCATGGTGACCAACCACACATTCTCACCCATACCCGATATCCCACCCTTGAAGAAAGAAGGAACTTTTATCGCTCGTATTTTGAACATGTTCATCCGGCTCCGGAATCAGACTTGGATACCCAGATGGATGAGTTGGACCAGCAGGTTCGCTGCTGGAGCCCAGCGTCCCATGCAATGTGGGCAGTCTGGGGAATAGTTCAAGCAAGAGATGACCTTGAGAGCGGAAATGCGGAGCCGGAGTTCGATTACATTGGTTATTCCAGGTGCCGCCTCGCAGGCTTCAGGCGTGAGCTGAGGACTTTGGGGGTCTTGCCATCCCAAGGTTGATGGCTCAAGGACACCCTTCTCGTTTATATCGTACATGTATCTTCAATGCTATTCACTCTCACCACAAATATTTATCTCATAATGTTTATGAACTTTGAACATTGTCCCGGCTTTCTTGAATTACTGAATACGCTCACAAACCACTTCACAACTCAATCATTCAGGATCCTCTTGGTTGTGACGAACGCGGACAGATGTACGGAGAAGAGAGAAATATATGAATTGAGATGGAATAAAAACATGCTGCGTGATAACGACGATGATGCAATGCGGACGGGGAGGAGAAATAAGATATACCCTAGAAGTGACAATCAAGACGAGCTTGGATGAGATATGACACAAAGAAGAGAAAGACAGCTTTTGTAGGATTACTGGATAGAGGAGAAAGAGATCATGCCTTTTCACGTCCACAATTTGGGACGGTTGGGGAGGAGCAAAACAGGAAAAGTACAACTGATTGATGATATGTCCGAGGCCGGCGGCAGTCACCGTGCATAGTAAAGAGGAATAATTTCAAAACATTTTGGGTGGGATGCCACATCTGACGGCATTACACATCAAGCCCACGCCTTCTCATTGAGCCTCGATGAGCCAACTGCGAGCTCCGTAGTAGACCAAGGGGACGTCATGTCACCTGGGCTCGGGGCTGGGTAGGCGGAATTTGAGANGGGGGTAGAGCGAGAGAAACTGCCCCAGTTCCCTGCGCTGCCAGCCCTGACATGACCATTGACGCGCCCCGGATTGCTGTGGGCAGCAATGTCACCGGAAGACAGCGTGTACGAATGACCAGGGACGGAAGGCGAAGGGCTATAGTTGACTCCAAGATCTTCTGTACCGTTGATCGAGTGTCGCGGGTTGTGCGCAGGAGGGGTGCCCGCTTTGTTAATGCGCTGATGAGAATATAAGAAGGTGCTATCTACAAGACGGAGGAAAAATGATATGTTACCTGATTATATCCAACAATCTCCAATCGGGAATTGTTGTGCCTTCCTAGGTCAGGCCCTGCCGTTACAGGGACAGGAGACTTCGTCGAGTTGTTGTCGGCTGCAGCCATAAGGACGCCGTTGCTCGCGAAGGACGGGTACGCAGACTTGTTCTGCTTGATAGCAGACCCATCGAGAGAGGACGTGTCGACCCTCAAAGTCCCGGTAGGAGGTCGCCCAAACTGGAACCCGTTGTTCGGGTTACCGTCGACTGGAGTCGACGAGCTGTTCGAACCGGTTTCCGGCTGACCGCGCTTGGCCGAAATCCGCTGAAGGAGAGAAACAGAACCCTCGTTAGGGTCGCTGTTGGTGCTCATGGATCGGGCTCGACCATCAGGATGAGGCGGAGGCGCCGGCACTTGCTCGGCGGAACCTCCTGCTCCCGCAGCACCCGAAGGAGGGAGCTCAGTGTGGATGAAGCAGCATCGCTTGCCATAGGGACATGAACCCGACACCCAGAAAGTTCGACAGATCTCGGTCTTGTACTACATTGGAATGTTAGTGGAAGACAAAACTGGAGTATTGTAAACAACAAACCTTGGGGTGTCTCGCCACCTTGCGCAACTCGTCTTCCCCATGGGCAAACTGGCACTTCGTACCGTATCTGCACGTTCCCTTCTCTTCCCAGCTTCGGCATAGCTCGGTCTTGTAAAGACCCAGTTTGCGATTGTTGGCACTGGGACCATTCTGACTTGTACTTGTGCTGGTAGTGGGGCTGGCAAGGTTACCATCCATGGGTTGGGCCACCATACCGTAAGGACCGCTGTATTGCTGCTGCAGCCTGGCAGCGTTCATCGCCTGCACCGAGGGGTCACCTCGGGCATAGGCGTCCTGCGCACCATAGTACTGAGGGTACATGGGCATGGCGGGCGCTGCCATCTGTGCAGGGAACATACCCGGAGGAAAACCCTGGAGGCCTCCATTCAACATCGCCAACGACGTTGCATCCCGGAGAGCAGAAGGGTCCGAAGCAGAATGCTGATGCGTTCGAGGGAAAATGTTGTGCTGCTGTTGCACACGATTGATAGCTGGATGAGCATTTTCTTGAGGCGGTCCCGGAAGCATCATGTCATACAGTTGTTGGGAATTACCTAACGAGAGATGGGAAGTATGCTGAGGAGCGCCTGGATACCCCATAGCCGTAGGACTGTGCATGACCCCTTGCTGAGGGAATCCACGGGGAGGAGGGTGGCGATACTGAAGGGGAGGTGCTGCCGGGTTCGGCCGCGCTTGAACGAAAGGCGAAGGACCAGGGGCAGAAGAATTGGGACCTTGAACCATAGCGTTATAGTTCCTCGACTGAGCAGCATAATCAGCCTGGAGTTGTTCTTCTCGGCTCTGTTGTGGCATTGGCGCCATGGCACCGCTCCGGTAGTCATAAAGAGGGCCCTGAGGGGGCCGTTGGACAGTGGGAGTGATATTGGTGTTAGCCAAGGAAGGATAGGACAATTGCTCTGCACCAGCAGGGACATTCTCGCGGTACTGCTGAGGAGCCCATTGCTGTTGTGGGGTCTCCGGATTGTCCGTCCAGGTCGGTTCCCCGGCATGCTGCAGACGCCTGAGTTCGATCGTGGAAAGACCGCCGCTGAAAGAATGCGGGCGCTCCTTAGGCTCACTATGGCCACTCTTCATGGGCGAACCTCCCAACAAGGTGTTGCTGGAGTTCGAAGCGGCAGACTCCTGGGAGCTGGACAAGGTTGAGTCGGTCGAGGGGCCACGCGAATGCGAAAGGCTGATCTGATGATCGGAAGGCGAGGAGTTGACGCTTGCGCTGGAGGTGGACTCGAGCGGACTTGCTTCCAGATGAGCAACAGCAGCGGCGGCTACCTTGGATTGAGGAGGGGTACGAATACCTCCATCGTCCCCGGTATCGCCACCTACGTCACCTATGTTGAGGCGAACGATCTCATCAGCGAGGTCCCATTGAGCATTAGCCGCCTCGGAATCGACGAGTTGACCATTGCCGTTGAAACGCCAGCGGTTGCTCGGGTCACTATCAGTAAGGGAAGACATGGTAGAAGAGAATGGAAGTTTTGGAAGACCGGTCGGAGGTGGGTCTGCGGATAATAGATTGAGAGTCGTCAAGTGGGGCAGATGCCAATTCTTGAAAGAGATATGCATGTTAGAATATAGGGGCAGCTTTAGATAACAGTAAACTTACCTCTACAAAGGAGTCTGAGTCTAGCGTCTGGGGCCACGCCTTCGTGTCTTTCGTCGGATGTCTAGTCGTGAAGTTGATTGGGGGCAACAGGTCGTCAGAGTTCGATGGTGAATAGCTTTTCGAATACTTGTTTGAGATCGAGCTCGCTTCGTGCATTTAAAGGCTGAGTACAACGAAACACGTGTTGGTCAGTAAGGGTATACACACAACGAGCGCAAGTGACTGACTGGCAAGATAAAAAGATGCTATCACTCAAGATGATTGCTGGATAAAAAGGGATGCTTGCGAGAGAATAATCAAACTTGAGAAAGATAGAAGGATTTGTTGCGATATATTGGATAGATAGGACGGTGTTGAGGGCGTCCTGGACGATGATGATGGAAGAGAGAAAGAAAAGAAAAAAAGCAAGATAGGTATAAAAATGGGGGAGGGTTGGGCGTAAGAATGTCGTGTGTGTCGTGCGGATGAGATATGACAGAAGAAAGTGAAGAGAAGGAGCAAGGCGTCTGCACGGAGACTTTGATCGCAACGTGCCCTTCGACCTCTGTCAGCGGTTGTCGAAAAAGCTTGTCTGCGCTTGGGAACTAGAAACGTAGAACTGCTAAGTTAATGACACTCCTCTAATGCCTTCCCAGCTTATTAGAGATGGTTGTGGTGGAAGACAGACAGACGGCGGTGACGCGAATCCGCTTTTCCAAATAGTCTGTGACGCGTGACGGTTCCGTGCTTGTCTTCGAACTCCGACTTATACTTTTTATTTTCCTCTAAGATCTCCTAATTACATCCAATATTTAGCATTCCCCGTACAAATTTTACTACATTATCAGCACGCATCTGTGCTGCTTTACATCTGAAACTGATAATTCTGCCACCAATTGTTTGCCAGACCACTTGCGCAGCCTTTCGTCGCCTCATGTTCATCACGATGTTTATTATCTGTTCTACTGATGCACTGACATCTTTCTATTCGGAGCCTTGATATCCTCATTTGACCAATCCTTGTTCTGGATTCCCTCACGCCTCAACTTCCTTTTGCCCACGCAGACACCCAATCGCCCTCCCGTGCTATCCTTCCAACTTAGACACGCTATCCGGCATCTACCCGCGCTTCAACGGATGATTCTAGAGTATTTCAGCCCGGTCTCCGCCTATACACTCTATCCCGCGTCTCGATTCGTCCGCTGGCCGCAGATTTCATATCGATTCTCGTGCCCAGTTCATCCATTTAGGTGAAATTCGCACCATAGTCGAACTACCCTACGCCTAGAGTCCATTGTTCTTCCTCTTCGGGACATCGAGAAGTCCGCGAACATGAGTCTTCTTCCTTATATAGAGATCGTCGTTCTGACCGGAAGCAAAACGACAAAGGATGGAATTAGCCAATCCTCTAATATTCTTTTCATTTTAACGTCTTTATATCGATGGATGCTCGCTTGTGCGGGGAATTGCGCCTATCAACAACTTCGAGATTGCAAGTTGTGCTCTCTGAAGCCTGCAACAAGTGGGGTGATGACCTTCGGTCAATTCACGAGAAGCATTCTTGAAGCAATCGATTGTCATAAAATACCTCGTCCCCCTTCTACCCTGAAGACAAGAACCTGTACATCCTTACCTGCTGATTCCATCAACGCCCTGAGTTATGACAGTGCATCTTGATAGATTTCTAGGGTGATTCCCCTCCAAAGAAATAGGACAAAGTTCTAATCATAAGATATACCTTGCAAGGTGTTTTGACATCATTATACCCTGCTCGCGGCAGTACAGTGGAATAAGACATTCGTCTCAATTATATTGAAGAAGATGCATGTTCAAGGACAGAATCTTTGTTCTACCTACACTGTAAACGAATAACACGCATATCTCATGCATCTGTATCGTGAGTCAGGATAAATTTTGAGGAGGTTACGGTAACCTTGTATGCTCACAATATGACGTCCCTACGAGCATGGTGGACAAGCTCTGGAGTTGATCCTCATTGAACGCGAGTTGATCCTTGTGCCACGTATCCTGGAGTAGAATTGTTAGCTCCTACGCCACATACCCAGAAAAAATCGATGCACCGTACCTGATGTGTCTAGAAATTCCGACACCAGGGATCAGGGGATAAAAATCGAGAGAAATAAATGGAAATGACCTTTTTGAACTCGGAAGCACACTTTCTGATGGTCGTAGAGATGGGCGGTGGATCAGTGGCATGAGGCGCCAGCACTTGCAGGAAGAAACGTGTTAGGATGTCGATGGACCGCGTGAGAGAAAAGTACGTGATATACCTTCCGTTAGTGGAGGCATCCAAGGCTCCACTGAGTAAGGAAAACTCTCCATCAATGCACATATCCCCAAGATGGCGGAGTGCAACGTCCGTAAAGTGTCTGGATACGTTGGATCCTGCCGAGGGGGTAACACAGTTTTACGTGCCAGTGAGACGAACCGGTTCTATCCAATTAAGCTAGAGGAGATCACGTTGAGCGACCACAGAAGCCACTAACCTTCAAGGGAACAATCTTCCGCCGTTGAGAGCATCTAATGACACCAGATAACATTTTGCATGCGGTGTCCCTTACTTCCACATTCTGGTCTGACAAACAGTCCAACATAACATCCATGACTTTGGTTGTACTTGCAGGTGAAATCGAGAGCAGATTGCGGTAGAAAAATACAACCAGCATAGGCAAAGCCCGAAGGCGCAGGCGCCATGACTATCAAGCCAACAAATCAGTTTGCATCGCTCAAGAATGAAACTAAACCATACCTCGGAGGATTTGATAGCCACGACAAAATGGTTCAGAATTACCTCTATGTATTCATCAGGANGGGTGATTGACGACAACACATAAAGCACGGCGGAGCTATAACTTTCAAGCTCTGCGTTGTCGTGCAGTTCTGTCATCCGAAGGATCTCTGGCCTATAAAAACGACATCACCATTGACGAGACCTGAAGGAAAATGTAAGTTCTAACTCACATTAATGGCACTGCATAGGGGAATAATGTAGGGGCATTAAAGCCATAAGCAGTTGCCCAGAGAAACAAGAGAACTATGTGAGTTGTCAATCAACCCTGTTATTTGACATTCATGCTGGAGCTCGTACTTGAAAGAGCAATCTTATCATATTCTGACTGGTTCACCCTTGGAGGCGGAAGACGCTCGCTCCGAAGCTGAGGAAGTCGGGCGTTAAGTTGTGAGAAGCGGTCCGTGTATCTGGCATCTCTGCCGCTAGTGGTCAGACGTAATCTGAGCATTGATTCAAGGATCACTTACCGAATATTCAGAGGATCAGGGGAACCGGTGCATGCATCTAAGAATGATATAGTGGACTCGTAGCATGGGGACCATTGATGAGAAGTGATACTCGTCAACAGTTTGACAACATGCGCTCGTATCTTCACTCCCAAGTCAGAAGGCTGAGAGAAGCGAAGAAGACTAGCAAATTACCTCTGCGTAATTGGTGTTCGCATTTTCCAAAGCAAGATGTGCGTAGTAGTCGGAATGCTTATTGAATCGGCGTCCTAGACTATCGACAACCGTCCCAAAGAGCATCAAGGACTTACTCACTAGACGATTTATCTACGTAAATCGATATTCGCCAGAGAGGAGTCGATCACTTACTCTCAAAAGCGGAATCGCCACTAAACTCTAGAGGGAGAGCAAGGACCCAGTCGATGAGGGGCTTGGTACGGTGAGGATCTCGCCCACTTAAGAGGTACTAGCATAACTCAGTGAGAGGCGAGACGAGACTAGCTTGTCTGACATACATACCTCGAATACCCCCTCCCATAGGAGCAGAGTCTCGGGCTTGATTTGGGTGAAAATTCGACCCAGGCGGTCTGTCGTCCATGTCCACAGCCTGTCCACTTCGGAAGCATGCCAGTGTCTTGATCCTGTAAAAGATGAAGCTTACATATAGACGCTAGCCTTATTGCATACCTCGTATCAGCCCGGTTAAAATCTCGCCTCCAGCACGCTGCTTGAACTTGTCAGAATCCGTCAGGAGGGGGTCAATCAACGAAAGCAATTTCTCGAGACTTTGTTGATGATATGTTTTGGCTATTCTTTGGTCAGCACGGGAGTTAATATGGTATAACTTACAGCACCATACCGAGACTCTTTATAAACAGAACATTTTCGGCGCGCACGTCGATTGTACCGCCCGTCCTGTTAGACTCTTGACTCCAGAGTGCAATCAAACTAGGGAAGTACTCTTCTTCTTGGACTACGTTCTTTATGGCGTCGAGGAGGGATCGGGAACGGGATTCCCACGAAAGAGGCGGAACACTACCGACAACTGCTTTGTAGCCATAGACAGTCGACTGCCACGCGAGGAACCCCGTCCGGATTTTGTCCACGTATATTATTCTGTGAATATGACATGCTTGAGATATAGAAATTAAAAGAATAGAGGAAGATAGTACACACTCTCCTGTTTTGTTGGCTGGTGCATCTAACGTGTCCAAGAAAGTTCGGGGGTCTGAGACAGGAACTGGGGTCCGTAACGGGTTCACCCATTCGCTTCTCCATAGATCTTCGGAAGTCTTGGAGAATGTCCGGATCTTGACATGTTCCAACAGCTTGGAAACAGCCCTGGAATGCAAGCTTGAATAAAGACTTTATGATAATTGATACTTTTCACGCACCGTTGAGAGGTTATGCGTATGGTGGGTTGAGGACTGATAGTATGGTCTATCAGGAATTTCGAGATCTCAGGTGCTACTGGCACATCTCTCCTTAGGAGGGACGAAAGAAGTTTGACCGCGATCTGGACATATCTCCACTAATGTTCCATGATTCAGTTTGCCGGATATCCACCATCGATACATGCTACGTACATGAGTCTGTGGTCGAACGGCAATTTCCAAAATCGATGCAAACTAGAAGATATGATCACTAGCTTTCACCTAGCACAAGTAAAAGCCTACAGTTTCATTGTATGCCGTCTGCCGCCTTTCGGCGCGTATTTCGATCTTTCCGATGACCTCGTCCAAGAGTTCCCCATCAACAAAGTTCGGAGAGAACTCTTCCTGAAGTGAGCGCAAGGCTTCATCGACTTGTGGAGTCGATAGTCCGTATGCATCAGTATGAACAGTCTCTTCGTACAAATTCCCTAGGCAGTCATGAGCCAGAGATCCTACTAGCTTCTGTATCGAGGGCTGAACAATATCTTGAGAGTGAGTCCTAAGAATAAGTTTACATTTCGCGTCACCTTTTCCTCGTGTTGGCATTCGAGCAAAGTGCAGAGGTAAGTTGGGTGAAAATTGAGATCAGCGAGCGCGTAAGAAGCTGTAAACGTGTCAGAAATTTGAATCCAAGTTTGATGGTGTCAAATACCTATTCCTTTATCTCCAAGGACGTACAGGGCCCCTTTCATTCTATCAGGATCACTCCCCTTACCCAATGCGCGGAAAAACGCGGGGAGGGTAAGGCGAGTAGAGCGGAGGTAATACTGTTTACATCAGAAACCAACCAGAATATGAAGATAGAGTGACTAACCCCATAAATCGCGCGCAAAATGCTTTGAGAATGCCTTACAAGGGACGCGCTCGGTTTGGCAAGAAGTAAAAATAGTAGATCACGTGGGCGTACCTACGGACTCGGGTGTACGGAGACAGAGCGAGTTCAACCAACTCCTCAATTAGTTGATCATCCAACGCCGAACGACGTCGATACAATGAGTGGAGATATACCCTACCACTGTGGTAAAATTGGGCACGTTTGATAAAAACCGTTCGAGAGCTCTCTTTCTGACCCCTCCACAACGCCGCCGCACTACGGATTATCACCGTTAAAATTCGGTACAATCCGTAACCATAGAATGTACTCACGCCTTGGATTGACTATAGCCTTTTTGTATTGTGTCAAAAGTGTTCTTTCCCTTTGCATAGTCGAGGAGATATACGTCGATAGCTTTTGCCACTCCCAGGACTGCATCAATGTGATCTTCCCCACCGCTATTGTGCCTTAAAGTAGTAGCAGCATCTCGGCTGAGAACACCAAACCGTGTTCGATGGGCTTCGGCTTTGAGGTATCGAGGATCGCGGGGATCATCGAGCGTAAAGCAAGCTTTGACGACGAGTGTTGATACAAGCAATCGCGCGGATTCATAATCTGGATTTAAACAGGGATTGACAACGTCCTTCTCTCTTTCCTGAATGAATGTTGGGAGACCGGTCCAAGCTGCTCGGGCGATGTGTAGGTATCTAAACAGTGTGTGTTAGAATGGGCAACAATTTCACAAGCGGCTGGTCTGTACCTGCAAAAGTCGTTGTGGTCTTCGTTACTCCAGGTCTGCGTGGTCTTCAAAAGATTCTCGATCTTGTCCAACACAGGAGAGATAATCTCGTCGAGAATCTCCAAAATAAAGTCGATTTCGTTAGCCGAGGGGACTAACAATAATATGAGCAGTCATCCAGGAGATTTGTATGATATATAGTCACCGTGCCAATCAATAATGACATCCTTGATTGCGTATTGCTTTCCCCAGGATGCATTATGATCTCGTTCAAAATCTTTGGAAATGAAATGAGTATTTGTTTTCCGTATGCTGACGTGCGACCCAAACTCACCGTCCGATTCCCACTCGTCCCGATTAACAAAGCGATTGTTTATGGGATAAACACTTGCAATCGTACTCAAGATACGGGTTACAAGCCTTCCGGTACTACTATAGCCCCGTTCGTTTTTGGTATGCTCAATCAAGAGAATCAGTATCCTCTTAATCTCTGCCTTGAATTTCAGGATCTTCCGACACTGTGAGGATGTTGTCGTTTATACATACGCGAAAGAAGACTTACAGTGGCACCACCGTGACCTAAGCATGCTCTCAGGATGATGAGGTCTATAGAATAGACCTGTTAGACCAATGTTCTCGGTAGAGAAGGATAGACGCACTCCAGTGTAATGTTGTATCGGAGGGTACGGCGGAGGTAGTAGACGTAGTTCTCACGCTTGACGCTCCGTGGCTCAACTCCTCTTCTATGCGTGCAATGCAAAACGGGAGGAAACGTGCCAAAGTTTGTTCGGGTTTTGCTTGTGCCAATGCAGCAACGAGCTGACCAAATGCCTTCACAGCGTTGGACTTGGCGTTAGTGGTTGCGTATTCGAACACCAGCTTCAGGACGAGCTGGAAAAGTTGGTCGGAGAGATGAAGGCAAATCACATCCAGCATGCTCTTGATACATGAAAGGACAGATTCCTCCTGTTTCCCACCAGTGGTGTTCCTCTTCCCTCCCTCTTCTGGTAAGTTCTCATAGAGTGCTAAGACTCTCCTGAAAAGTGCAGTGACCCAATCTAATGATAAATAAATATCGGTCAGATGAAAAGTAAAGCGAAAAAGACAGACCGGCAAATCCTGCGGTACTTTCCCGGACAATAGTACGTTCTTCTTCTCTGCTCAAGCGAGGCATACCGTCTTCAACACCCGGGGGAATTTCAACGCTGCCCTCATCCATGAGGCGTCGTTAGGCTCGTCGTCTGTCAGTGGCCGCCCAGATTGGCTGGTAGAGAGGTCACCGATCTTGACATGCTGAATCACACCAATGATGAAGCTTGTAGCACACAGCGTTTTCCCAGGATCATTCTGGAGATTTTATGAGTGGCACGGTAAAATTTCATAAACATAATGATTCTAACCAGATCAATTCCAGGTAATGACAACTCCAGTAGCGGAACTAGATGTTTCTGACCTTCAAACCATATATCCCCCGTCACAAGTGGCTGCGAGATACCAATCATCATGTTGAGCACGGCTGTGGTACGATGCGTCTCATTAACGACTTCAAGGCCCCCATAAGCTCGTTCCATCAATTCAGGCATGATGACAGTTGGCTCGAGATTAGCTAGCACACGAATGACAGAAAGAGCGCAGGCGGCGCTCAGAGGATCTTTGGCGAACATGGCGAGCAACGCAGGTCTGCTCACTACAGCAACAAACTTCCGTCTGATATTGGCGGTCAGGCGCCGAGTCTAGTTTCCAGTCAAACAACTGTAGAGATGACCTTTAACATAATATACACTCACAACTGGTGTCTTGCATGACTCTAGTTCCTCTTCTTTCAAACGTTTCATGAATTCACTGGAAAGGTTTTGAAGGAAAGATGTGAGCTGGTCAAGATATCAGCCAAAAGGTTTCTAGCACAGCGGAGAAAAGAGAACGAACGGTTAATGACCAAGGGCCCGTGTTTGATGGATGGAAGAAGGATTCGGTGCTGGTTAGCAATTTCGCTACTGAGTCCAGGGCTTTGGATCCGGCAGCAAAGCCGATAGGTGTGGGACCCTTGGTTAAGCCTGCAGGGGTGGAAGGAGCGCTGTCCACGGGGCCGTCTATAGACATGGAATATACAAAGAGCTTGGCAAGTGCCTCTGGCATTTTCTCGAGGTTTAGACAAGAAGTCTTAGAAGGTAGTTCAATTTGGAGATGACTTACGGAACCGATTCGTGGTCTTTTTGATTCTCAGAGCATTGCTGTTTGCTGTCGCATCTGCGTACTTGCCTGTGCTTGAGGCACCCTAGTAGTAGCTCAATGAATGTTACTTGATGAGAAGAGAAAATGGATTGATACCTTGGAGGCGCCCACTGGCACATCTGATCGTGAAGACATCAGAGACACTGTTGCCATCGACGACTTGTTTGAAACTCACTCATAAATCCCAGTCCTTTACTTACCAGAAATTTCCACTCGGCATCACTCCATATGCCAACGTCTTTCCACTCTGGGGCACATTCCTCTGTTCCGGACACATGCTCTTCAGAGAGAAAGCCGCACAACTCCATCATTCGATCATCGATTATAGCAGAATTAAATGCTTCCCACATTCTGAACATAGGTGGTACATAGGAATTTGGATTGGCTGGTGGAAGGAATGAAGTGAGGACAGGAATCATAGCCAAAATGCTCTACAGGAGCGTTTAGCAGAGAAGCACAAGGGAATAGATCAACTCATACCTCTTTTGTAACCAAAGGGATGAACGTAGAGAGCATTTCCGGAATTTCACTTGAGGGAAAATATCGCCTAACTTGCTCAGCAAGATAGAGATAAATGTTAACGAGGTTACGACTACAAATAGGCTTGAGCATAGAGCAAGAAGCAAACCAATCGTTAATTACTTACGTTGGATCAGTCAGCTGCTCCTTCGGATTGAGCTCAATCTGAAGCATACGCCAAAGTGGTTTCCAGTCGAGTTGAAGATCAGACACCTCGAGCTTTCGCTTTTGACCGGGTTTGTTGGACAAGAGCTGGGAAAGTATCTCTGTCCAGCTGCGAGTGACGCGTACTTCGATACCGGGAAGAAGACAAAGCTCGTAGTACAGTTTCACAAGCTTTGCACGAGTGGTAGTCTGCATCGGATACCGCATGAGAAGCCAACTATGAAATGTCATTCAATAATTATCGGAAGCAAGGGAAGCATATAAGATCGAGCGCACCACTGCAACAGTCCATCCCAAGTGCTGAGGACAAGCCAATTCTTAGTCTTAGCACAGATGAATATCTTGCCGATGATGAACTCGAGTCGCGATTGCATCTCTTCGATGGATTCGCATTCATATGGCAAAGCGTCGATGTAGCTTTGCAGAACTTCTTTCTGCTTGTCGAAGGTAGACAGCTCCTCAATTTCTCCGGGGGATGCCCCTAATGACATCGAATCTTCATCCATTTCTATGGAAAAGTGATCGTGGCCAAGTGTAGATGTGGTTATCGAATACTGGGGCGAAAGAGTGGCCATAAGTTATGTTGGTAGGTAAATGTCTCTCATAGATCCAAGGGGACTTACTTATATACAAATCGTGAGATTACGCGTACAATTGCTATGTATTAGAAAGAGGAGGACGTCAGCTATGCGTTTGAGATGAAAGTTTACTTTGAGTGTCGTGCCACGCTCGGCAGAATTGACACTGACGCGTCTGGCACGTGAAGTGCTCAAGCAAGATGTCGGCCCGATGCCCGAGAGCCTTTCGACCACCACAATATGTCTTTTCGTCGTCCACTCAGTCGAACGGCAAGGCCTCTTGCCTACTCTGCGACTCGTAGAGCTGCCCATTCTATTCCTCGGGCTCGATTT
The DNA here is from genome assembly GCA_004354395.1 of Chondrostereum purpureum. Taxonomy (NCBI): domain Eukaryota; kingdom Fungi; phylum Basidiomycota; class Agaricomycetes; order Agaricales; family Cyphellaceae; genus Chondrostereum; species Chondrostereum purpureum. The sequence continues at coordinate 4,454 of LBLO01000333.1, read as the reverse complement.
TCGCCTTCAAAATCTCGACTATGGATGGTCTCTGCAGTTGCTGTCTCAGCTGCGTTTGCTCTGGGAAATATTGGCCGTATACACCTAGATGCAGGTATCCCTGAGGAGCCGAAGACAACGATAACCGGAGAGATTGGGACAGATACTGCTAGTGAGTTATTACTATTGCCAACTACCAGCCCTTCACTCAATGTGAGTCTTGCATAGCGGACCCTGACAGTGGTATAGAGTTCCCCCAAGTTATACGGGTCGGCACGAAAGTCAGAGTGCCCCCTCTGACTCTGGTGGGCGTTGGTATCAGGAAGGTTTCATTCTTAGGTATAAAAGTATACTCAGTTGGGTTCTACGCAGACTTAACAAACCCTAACTTGCACGTAAGTCGCCTGGCTTTCAATCTAAAGTTGTTCCATTAGCTTACTCTCCTTAGATTACTGCTTCAATGACCCCGGAGGAAAAATTTGAGCACATCATTCTAAACACCTCCTGCGTGATTAAGATAGGTTCGTGAACCCTCGCTATATATTTCTCAGTCTTTGGTTGATTAGGACATGGTAGTCCCTACCCGTTCCACATCATATACCCACCTAAGAGATGCCTTTATAAGAGCTCTTCACGCGCGACTTTCGTCTGCTGTCAAGAATGGGTCTATTGAGGAGACGGAGGCGATTGAGGCTGGCGCACCCATTCGCAAGATTAGAACATTGTTTCCCAACTCTACGTTAGACAAACATCAACCCCTCGATATCTTCCTACCACCTCCTATGCCCGGCAGGGCCCGCCCACTAATATTCAGAGATCTCGGGGCAATAGAAAACGACTTCATTGCTAAAGAGTTCTTCATGCACTACTTCGAAGGAGATGGTCCCAGTCCACCAGTATGTCCTAGGAAGAAGTTGCCTGTGGCTTTTCTGACTTTTATTTCCCCTTCAAGCTTAAGAAGAAGATCGTAGAAAGGCTAGAAAGCATCCCGTAGCCATATCTTCGGACAAACATATTGTCATATGTGGATTGAACAGAGGCTTCTTCTCAGTAAGCTTTATAGCCAGGTGACTGGGCATATCTTTGTCTAGACACACCAGTATCCCTTTTGAATCTCCAATGGCGGGAAAGCTCAAGTACCTCAGTTGTTAGTATCGTAACTGCTCTAGCTATCATATCTGACCTTCGAGGTCTTACGTTCTCTCATTCCAGCAGAGCAGATTGATCATTTCCTTGAAAGAGGATACATCATAATAGAGCAAGCATTTTCAAAGGAATTGGCAGCGCAATGGACGGAGACTATCTGGATACGAATGGGTTACAACCCCAATGACAAGTCGACTTGGGAGAAAGAGCGTGTACATATGCCTTTTCACAAGCGGGTTCCCGTCTCTGAGTTTGCACCCAAGGTAGGCACAAAGGTTCTGCTGCCATGAGAATCGAATCACGATGCTCGAGATAGGCCTGGGATGCCATGAAAGATCTTCTGGGGGGCGAAGAACGAATCGACGAGAAATCTGCGACCTGGGGAGACAGCTTCATAGTCAATCTAGGCACAGATGAGACTGAAGCTATGAAAGATCCCGTTCACCCAACAGATTTGAACAATTGGCATGTAGACGGGGACTTCTTTGTGTGTTCCTCCCACAATTACATTAGGATAATAACCTTACGTTGGACCTTTAGGTCCATTTTTTGGATTCTCCTGAGCAAGCTCTCTTGGTGATCCCCATATTCAGCGACATAGCTCCTAGGGGAGGAGGCACATATATCTCTCCAGATGGCCTGAACGCNATCGCACAATATCTCGCAGAGCACCCCGAAGGTGTCCTTCCCACCGGCCTTTCTTTCACACCGTCTACATCCACGAGTGAAACTGACCCTGGATATTGGTCCCACCTGGAAGAAGTCAAGAAATGCTCAGACTTTGTGGAACTATGCGGGAAAGTGGGGGATGTCGTTCTTCTCCATCCTTTAATGTTGCACTCCGCTTCAAGGAACCACACTCGCGTGCCCAGGATTATTACCAACCCACCGGTTGCACTAAAGGAACCCTTCAAATTTTACCGTGAGAATGAGGACGAGTACAGCTTTGTTGAGAGGAAGACTCTGAAAGCTTTAGGTAGAGAGGATGGTTTCTATTTCGAGATCATGGGGGAGAGGAAGTGGATTGTTCCAGCCAGGGAGTTGGCCAAGAATGACATGCTGAAGGAGGAGAAAGCACGAATTGCAGCAGCCGGGCTGTAATGGATAGGAAGGATGTGTAGTCAAGCTGAACAAGGTGTAAAGGGTGTACAAGGATAAGGAATGTTGGATGTAATGGTTAAACTACGCAATTGAAAACAAGCGTAGATATTGAAGCACGTTTGGAAGAACGTAGATTGTAAGAAATACTACCTATGTTTGGTGATGCAAACGAACAGCGACCAGTGCAGAGGACATCATGCAACCGGACGCCAGCGAGTTCTATCTCGATGACTGTTATCGTGAGCCTCGTTGTTCTCCAAGTCTGTTGATTTGGTCGCGCTGGGTTTAAGCTCAGACATGCCAACAGCCTCTACACGATCGAGCCGAGATGAGTCGGAGTGCTGGTGCGAGAGGAGAGCCGTTTTCAGCGTATTTGCACGTTGCACCAACGGGTCGCGAGGGTTGGCCGTCTGTGGTTCCACGTTTTCCCTATCTTTGATCGACGCTGGTCGAAGTTCCTTCTGAGGTTTGGATAGCAGAGCAGAGTTGCTAGTGCGAGGCCCGGAGGGTGCAATGATGTTAGCCATTTTCTCTCGCAAAGCTCGAGGAGCTGTGGGCGGAGCGCATCCCTGTATGACCGCCTTTGCTGGAGGTTCCATTTTATCCGGGGTGGGCTTAAATACTGCTGAGGCAACCGGGAGGGGGTTTGCGGCCGACTGGACAATTTCTAATCCATCTCGCGGTCGCACAGATTGCACTACGGGGTCGATGCTCAATTTATCTAGGAGATTGGACAGCCGGTCCTCTTCTCTCGTAGGAGGCATAATAGGACAGTACCTGCATCGGCCAGCCAGATTATAAGTGGTATCCCTCGTTCAATGAACGGGCTGGTGGCTTACCGCTTGTATTCTGTCAGAGTATCATGTGCACACATAACGATGCGGCGGAACCACGACAACGCCCAGGTCTCCGCCTTTTCTGGATCAGCATGATAACACAGTCCAATTATGGTCTTCAGACAAATGGCGCGTTCGGAGGTGGCATGTTCACTGGGAGATGTAGAGTTGGTGGAGGAATGTACCGAAACATGCTCTCCGATGCGTAAAGCCTGATACAAGTAAGACAATGTCTTGTCTGCCTTGATGAGATCTGCTATGGTCTAGCGATGTAACGGTCGTGTGAGAACTGCCAACGAAACAGATAAATGCACCTACGGTTGCCAGATGTGCAGCTTTCGATAACGCATTGTGATACTCAGGATGAAGGTCAGCTAGAGCCTTGCAAATCCACATGTTCATTAGATGCGTGGAGACTTCCAGTTCATCACAATACGGTGCCGTGAGAATACCACACTTCTCGAAAACGAATTTGGTCAAGGGAGGGATAGAGTCTATAAGGAGTCTACTAATTCGTTGGAGAGGAAGACATTCGAGACGGCGAAGAAATATCCGTTGGATGGCCTTGTCAACAAGATTGTTGTTGTAACTCAGCCGGCCCCTGAGAAGCCTGGGGTGCTGCTGCCAGAAATCCCCTGTGGCCACTTTGACAAGAGGCTCCAGAAGGGCTACCAACCACTTGTTCAAGCGTTTCCACCCGTGTTCAAGATATACCGCACCAGCGTATGCTTCCAAGAGATCCGCAAGTATTTTGGGAGCCGGTTCTGAGTGCTGTGGGTTCCAGACATCAATCTTGTATTTATCTTCTGGGGTTAGTGAAGCAGAATGTTCAAGAGATAACCTCAGGGATATGCGTCCCAGAGTGTCATTGCAGGTAATAGAATTAACCACCACCTGGGTTGTAAGCTAATGCTATCCGGGATTTACAGCGAGACGTCTTGACGGGCTTACTGTGTGATGTGATATATCTATCTGAACCCTGTCCACAAGAAGGGCAGCGCAAAGATTAATGCAACGGTCTCCGATATGTTCCAAAAAGTCGTTGTTTGCTTCGGTGTTGGGGATAGAATTGCGTGCACGATTGAGGAGACCGGAGGGAAGAATAGGAAGGTCCCGCTTTCGCGGTTTGTTGCTTAGGTTGTTGAGATAAATCTGTATAGGCGTAAGGTCGTTCAAATCTCGTGGAGGGGTCGTTCGGATAGTCATTGTCGGTGCCAGTACTTGGTTGCACCAGTGCAAGTTGGAATAAGAGTAACATGGCTCCGTGTAGGGTGGTGCGGAAGAGGTCTCAGAGCTGGTTCGCAGGTGCTGATCAGCCTTGTCTCCTACCAAGGTCTAATCCGCTGGCTAGTTCGCAGTCTGATCAGCGCGAATGAGAAGGGGTCACAGGGG
>LBLO01000332.1:0-30583 GCA_004354395.1 Chondrostereum purpureum | reverse complement strand
AACCCAACCCCGCTAGGCCGACCAGCATCACCCAGGATGATCTCGCCCTGCTGTCCCCAGTCCCATCGCTCGCAAAGTAAGCACCGCACACTTCCATATCATTCTTTTCTGATCATTATTTATCCCAGAGTTCTCGAAGAAGGTCAGATTCTTGACCATCAACGGAAGAAGTGGAACCATCAGGCCACCTCCTCTTTGGGGAACAAGCGAGCCCGTTCGCTCTCCAAGGCCCGCGCAAGAGCAAAGTCTGTTACCACAAATAAACCCCCGCCCCCTCAGAAGGCCGTCGAATATCTCACCGCACGCTCTCTTCTCGGAAACCAACACCTCATCAGTGTCAGCACAGATGACACCGGCAGTCACAAGCGCACTCTCTCAAAGTCTTCCAAATCACACTCCCGCACCGACAGCAAAGGTTCCAGGGGACATGCCTACAGCAATCACACCAGAAGCGACTCTTGGTCGAAATCCGCCATCCGCGTAGCCAAGGGCATCTGTGGCTTCGAGAGTTCGAACCATAACGACCGAGGTCCCAGACTCGACGGTACGCTCGAGATAGATACCACACAGGTCATACGCCTCGAAGACAGGCCTGGCCTCACTCCCTCCCCTATTAGTGGGGAGATGGGGATCGCGATCGGAACTCCACCGCCGCCTACGAGCGAGGACGGAAATGCGCTCAGTTTGGCAGGTCATCCCTATGCTCAGGGTAGCTCGTACGCATCTCCATCCACCTATCCCAATAAGAAATTGGATGATTATGCCGGGGCCCATCCTATCCTGCATCCTCAGACCACCGGGACCTCTGACCGGCATCCGTATGCTAGCACCTCTCGCTCACCTCAACAACCCTTCGCAGCGTTATCCCAACAGCCWGCTTCCCCRCAATCCCAGACCCTCTCACCCCATCCCTATGCGCAACCTCTGAACCGAGATTCATACCAGAGCGAAGTCAAGATCATCCCCCGGTCCCGAGCTGATTCCGACGTCCCCCCTCCGTCCAAGATGTGGGCCACACTYTCTCCAACCAGCGGGGGTTTTGCGACGGAGATATTACCCACTGAATTGAGATACTCGCCGTACCTGACCGATTCGTCCAATCGCAGCTCCCTCATCGGGATGGGCGAAGCACTTTCCTATGTCCGTGGTGGCGATGGGAGCAGTAGAGGGGATGGGGATAGTGGGCTGGGTTTGAGTGAGGAGAATGAGAAGGAGAGGAGGGAGGTGGGGANGAAGCCTGTCCAATACGACGCCTTCCGACCGACTCATCGCGAGATGCTCGCCCCCACCGCTCCCCTCTTCTCTCCTAGACTGGAAACCATCCATTCTGCTGGCACGGAGAGTGACGGAGGGGCGTTATTGACTCCTCCACATCGACCCCAGCTGCAGCAGCAACGTGCAGGCTCCTCTCCTGGTGATTCAAGCGGCTCGTCGTCAAAGTCTCCGAGTGGCTTTTTTGGGAATATGGCTGATGATATGGATCACTTTAAGGATCTGTTCTATAGACCAAAGTCAGCTGAGGAACGACAACGCGAAGAGGAGGAGCAAGACGAGATCGTCATCAGCCTGATAAGGAATACATGGCTAGGGAACAATCCTCGTCCGATATCATGGCTACACTGTCCCGGCATGATAGTGCCGTAGACTTGCACAGGCAAGCTAGTAGACGGACGTTGAGTGGGTTGACTACCCTGGCAAGACAGTTGAGCGAGGAGTTGGARGAGATCTCGTTGAGTCACCAACATCATATTGGGGAGCGACAGCGGCATTTCTCCATGGCCTCGTCTTATCAGACGAGACCTAGTACAGATTCCGCTGCGCCCCCGAGGGCGGCGCCGGAGACGGGGTTGCATTTTGTTATTGCTGATAATCGGTTGGTGGATGGAGGGGTGCAGGAGCCTGGGACGCCAGCGGATCATCGGACGTTGGCGTTCAGGCCTACTGTTACTATCCCAGAGGATGTGGACAGTGCAAGTATGGTTGAGGGTGAGATGTCGCTCGAAGAGGAAGANGGTAGGTTTACTTCCTTTTTTCATGTTTCCTTTTTACTGACTTGGGATCAGAATTAGTCCGGTTAAAATCTGTTTCCTCCCTGGCTACACCACCAGCTACATCCACCGGCGTCCATCGACGGTCTTTCTCTGGGCAGATCCAGTCCCGGTCTGCGCACAATTCGTCTCACTATTCGATGTCCACGACAGGGGATGAGTTGACGCAAACGTTGATGATCCCTAGCAAGGGACATCCCCACCGCATTCCTCAGATCCCACTCGAAGCAGGACCCGGTGAATGATACGAAGCCAGAAAAAGGAAATCGTTAGCGCGCCTCGCGCCAGTCCTCGTGATTCCGAAGAAGAGCGAGTGTCGGGCTCGCCGCATCGAAACAATGGAGAACAATGGGGCGGAGAAGCCACAATGAATGTTTTTCCATTGTGGCGAATGGATTTCGAGGAACAGGTCAGCGAGACAGAAAAAAANTCGATATCCTTGGTACTAGGAGCTACAGACCAAGGTGAATTGGTACAAGGTACGGAGACTACGATGAAAACGAAAGGCCTAAGCCTCGTAGGAAACTCGTATAAAAGAAATAGTGAAAACGAGCAGAGAAAAACCATTCTCCCTCGTCTCCAAACCCCTTCTCCTCACATACTCATTTCACCTACCGGAACTCACATATTCGCTACAATGAACGACGTCTTAATGACCGACGTTCCGCCTGGCACCAAGCCCAATTCTCTTCACAAGAAGCCTAAAGAATTTATTACAGATAAACATTGTAAGGACTATAATCCTACAATCCCTACACGACACGCCGCTAACTCTACATTCCCCGAAGTCGACCCTCGCGGTCTCAACCAAGCTCTCCCTGAGCACCCCTTTGCAGTTACCCCTCGAGCGCCGCACCCTGTGGCTGGGATTAGTGTTAACATGAGCAATGTAATCAATACATTAGCTTACCTTGTTGCCGAAATCCGCTCGAAGTACTACAAAGGCGGCGAGCTCGAATGCTACCCATTCCACCTTTTAACGCGTCAATCCGTACGCATCGGCTCTGGAGTCGATAGCTACGGAACTCCTTTCGAAGACTACGCGCTCTTCAATCTGACTGGGCACGCAGCTGCAAACGAAAAGGGGGATCCTTACCGATTCCAAGGTCATGCTTATCTTCGCATCGTTTGTCCTCCAGCCGAACTCGAACACCCCGACGATAAATGGGAGTTTGCATGTCCCCTCGTTTCCGACGACGCCGCCCACGAGAAGACTAAAGATTGGGCCCTCCATCCCGCTACCTTTCCCCATCCTTATCGTACCGCCAAACCCGACAACCGCCTTCCATCCCGCACCAATGAGTTGAACTCCCAGTTCCCTCACTTCGACTTGATGGCGACCACGGAATTTCTTCAGAAGCTGGAGGAGATGGAGGATAGCGACATACAGAAACGCTACGAGTTAATTATGGGCGACACACCAGCAGAGAAGATCATGGAGATGATCAAGGAGGCCTTCGTCGTGATTCCGACTTCCGAATTCGGATCGTCGTTGATGACGAATCTTACCGTTGTGCGAGGCCACAATCCGTGGGGCCTTGCCTGTCTCAATAAATTTGCTAGGGATGACGCCAAATTCGATGAGAAAGGAGACTGGACAGGAGAGCCACAGCTGTTGAGCACTCACCCTCCAGAAGTCCTTCGACGTCTCAACAAGATGGTACGCGACGCCGATAATAAGGTGGCTGAGAAAAGGAAGATCAAGGGCATACCTAAGCCCAGACTCCCCGACGCCCGACACCTTCCTCCTGATACCCGCCTCGCGAAGCGCACCCTCAAGCGCCGCCCTCCTATCAAGCTGGAAAGCTTAGATTTTGCCGCGATGGATGTAGACCTTGAACCGTATGTTCAGCGTCTTACTAATGCTAAAAGAAAAACTACTGACCTTTTCAAAAGACTCTTATCTCCAACGAAGACTTTGATCGACGACTCCTCGATCGCATCTTCGGCCCGGAGCTCCACACCTGACATTGCTCCTTATGACCAATTGTTAGAGCTCACCTACCCTCTCAAACGTTCACCTTCCCCTCACGTCGAACGTGATCCTCGTTCCCCGCGCCTGGTTGCGCAAACTAAGGACGATGTACTTAGTCGGAAGAGATCCCCTAAAAGGGAAGGTGCGGAAGATTTTTATTGGATCAGAAGATATCCCCGAGCTAATAAACGAAAAGATACTGACTATGTCTTTGTCGATAAAGACGCAGGGCGCACAAGTCCCTCTATGCCGGCTCTGGAAGTCGTCAAAGAGGAGGAGTTAGAGTTTGCCAGGGATGAGGATGTCGAAATGACTGATCTCACCTCTGGCAAGCAGAGTGTTATTCGGCTCGACTCTGACTCTGATTCCGACTATTCGACCGATTCCTCTTCCCCCGACAATTCATCCCTCGCTCGACTTTCGAAAGCTCCCCCTTCAATTCCTTATGTTGAACTCAGCATCATCTCACCTTTCTTCGCGGCATTTTCCATCATGATGGAATGTCTGCATGAAGAACATGGGAGGAAAGTGCCGAAGTTCCCTCCCAGCATTTCCCCCTCGATTTATACCAACGACGACGATACCTTAGCGTGGTCTGGTGTGGTTGAGGACCCTTCCTCCCTTATCACCAGTCTTCCCCCATTTTATAGCAACAACAAAGTCGCCGAAGGTCTTATTTCGCGACCCGACCAATCCATTTACGCCTACATCCTCAACAGGCTCTTCAGCCAGCTCTATTGGCTCGAAGGGGAGCCTCTCTTCGCTATCGCAATGTTCAAACGACTCGGCGAACAGCTCAAACCCTTCATGGGAAATTACAAGAGATCCTGGGCCTTCAAAGATGCCCCCAGACCCGAGAACCACTTAGCTCGCATGGCCAACGTCGGGCCAGTCTTTTCGGTCGCTGAGCGACTGAAAGCCGTCCCCAGCAAGACCATTTGCCAGTGGAAGCAGATCCGCGCCCTCATGATCCAAGGACTTTCCAACATTCGCCACTACTATACCAATAAGGGTCTTATCAAGAAAGTCAATGAGGTACAAGATCAATTCTCGATATCTCTACTGAATGAAGCAACTCACCTTCCTCGCCCGCAGCTCTCCGTCGTCTCAGATTTGTTGATTCGGCAGGCCGGGAGCGTTTATAATCCCCTTCTCGACGCCGAAGACTTATCCTTCCTGATGGCAGCGCTCTACGTTGCTCGTCTAGAAAAGGATTTCGTTGTCTCGGAAGTCCTCGACCTCTTTTTATACCCCGACTTTAGAGATCCCGACGCTATGCGCCTCGCGCAAAGCATAGGATTACTCGACCACGTTCTCACCAACATTCCCGATCACTCGAGCGTACGACTTGGTGCTCGCGAAATGGTGAAATTCCAGTTCGAAAACATCATATTCGGCTCCCTTTCCTCGCTATTCCGACATGACACCGATCCCTCTAAGGCCCTGTGCCTCGATTGTTTCAACTCCTTCGTCGAACGGCTCACGACCTTTGCCGTTCAAGGGGACAATCTTAGCCAACTTCCACTTCCTTCTTTCATTAGCAACACAGCTAGTACTTCCACTATCAAGCCGACACCCTTCGTCGCAAACCACCCAGAATCCAATAAACTCGACACGGCGCTGCCTGTGCTGTTGTCTTTTTAGTACAACTCACCAACCCCCCCAGCGCAGCCTCCTAAAACTGCGCCGTTTTCGTTGCCTCATTCTGGCAACATCTTCCCGTTTCTCGATTCCTTCATTTTTCCGTTCTCTTATCCCATCTTGCTTCCGTCGTAAACCCTTGTAAGTTTTCATTAATCGTTCCCCGCGATTTATGATACTACTTAAATTTCTACAGAGTCCTGTCGCAGGACCAATTCGACTATTCCATCTCTTACTCCTATGCCTCGCCGCCGCCCTTCTCCCACCTCGATATACTGCTCCAGATGCCAAAACATACACCCACCGCCGACGTGCATTTCTCCAGCCGATCGCGCCTGGGAACGAAGAATACAACAAGCTTACGGAAATCTTTCACCGGCCGAGCTCGACACATTTCGCGCACAACGACGTCGCGCTCTCAATCATCAAACATCACCACAGGCGGCCGCCGCTTCTTCTTCGAGACGCAGGAGACCTCGAGACCTGCCGTCAGACAGCGACGAACCACCTCCCCCACCTTATCCACCAGCGCCACCACCGGCACCGCCTCCCGAAGCGGACCGAGATCCGAGTCTCGGAACCGACAGCGAAGAACACGACACGTTCGGTTTCAGTCTCCCCATCCTCGCCTTCATCATCCTTTCAATCTATTTCCTTCTTGTCTACGCGAATTATCGACGCTACCACACCCTCAACTTTCTGCAGCCCCCTATCCTCCCTCTTATCCCAACGGCCTTCTTCATCATCTTGCAAGCCAAGATGCATTTCTACCTCCGATTCAAGATATTCGGTCGGGACACCCATATTCTGGGAGGGTTGGAGATGCCGCATATGGGGAGAACTACAGAACTATATCATACCGTCAGGGATACATTCCGCAGCCAGTACGTTCGTYRAGTCTAACGACACCAGCACCTACTCATGTTTCACAGAATCTTGTGACACCGTCATTAGGCTCTTTTCATTTCCCTTATCCACCTACCACTGTCCCGCATCCTCGCACGCATTTCGATTTGAACACGACTCAATTTCCTTATGCTATATCCACCCCCTCTCTGTTTTCCACCCCTTATGCGACTGCGTCGTATACGATACCCACACAGTCCCCGCGATACTATCCACCTTACGAAAGGACTTATTTCTCTTATCCACCCACTCCTGCGTTGTTGCCTATACCCCTACCATGCTAAATGTCTACTCTCTCTGGACCTTGTTGCTCTTTTTCTTTTACCTACGACGCGTTAAACCACCTATRACTCTTTTTCTGTATCCTTACATCAYGGCGGGCTTGTGTTATCCTTTACTATATCTTTTCCTTCGCGCAGGACNGCGCCTCATTCACCTTACTTATATCTCTTTTGCCTTGTTTTGCTCATCAAGAGCAGGGCTCTACTCACCTATGTTTTCAATGACATCTCTTTCTCATTCTACTTCTAGTCTGACCTTGAACTTGTTAAACTTGAACTTAACTCAAATTTCTTTTACTAACATTGCTTCCTTTACTGATATTCCTATTCCTATCACTACTATACCTTTACCTTTACAGAAAGTTCCTAGAGGACTCAGTTGTTTTCTAGCTACATTTGCTAGTCGTCATCTACGACGACAAGGCAAATCTAGCATCCCTTTACGCAGCATAGAAAAGAAAGACAAACGTATTCGTCGACAACTCAAGCAGCACGGTTTCAAGACAATAGAGAACCGACGCCACTCAGCATCTGACGCCTCATTCGAATGGGAAGACGATGACGACTATGCATTACTAGCTAATGTAGACGACAAAGAACTAAAGTCTTTTACGATGTACAAACGAGTAGACAAGAAAGTGAAGCCTATTTCTACAACAATGCCTCCAGATAGTCGCGTACGCCGCACTATTCCAGAGGATCCGTTAAAGACTTTACCACCACTACCCTTTCATGCGCCAGGCTTCTCGCCCACAAGGAAGATCACAGAAGAGAGGCTTGCTCTTCTGGAGATTAATAAAGAAGGAGACTTGTCAGTCGAAGAAGAGAAACTGTTCACGCACATCGTTATGCTCAATGAAGACGCCTTCGCCTTTGAAGACGAAGAGCGTGGCACCTTCAAAGACACCTACTTCTCACCATACATCATTCCTACTGTGCCACATACTCCTTGGGAGTATAGAAACATACCTATACCACCTGGCATCCTTACGAAAGTCATTGAAGTCCTTAACTCGAAGATCAAGGCAGGAGTTTATGAACCAAGTGACTCTGCCTATCGTTCGAGATGGTTCTGTGTTGTAAAGAAGAGCGGGAAGCTTAGGATTGTCCATGACCTCCAGCCTCTTAACGGAGTGACTGTCCGAGACGCTGGCATGCTCCCTGTTGTTGATGATTTTATAGAGAACTTTGCAGGCTGCTACTGCTACTCAGTTTTTGATTTGTTTTCAGGTTTCGATGCTCGTACTCTCGATGTCAGCAGTAGAGAGCTCACTGCTTTCATGACACCCTTAGGACTTTTACAGATCACTGCCTTACCATAAGGATTCACCAATTCACCTTCTGAATTCCAGAAGTGTGTTGTGTTTATTCTACAAGAAGAGATCCCCGCCTGTGCTAACATCTTCATTGATGACCTAGCTATCAAGGGACCCAAGTCTATGTACCTTGACGAAGCAGGAAAGCCAGCTACTCTTCCTGAGAACCCTGGAATTCGACAGTTTATCTGGGAACACGCCCTCGACGTCCATCGCATTATGCATCGCGTTAAATGCTCAGGCGCCACGTTTTCAGGTCACAAAGCTCAGATCTGTCGCCCGGAAGTCCTAATAGTAGGACAGACTTGTAATAGTCAAGGGAGATCTCCAGATACCAGCAAAGTCAAGAAGATACTATCGTGGCCAGCCCTCACGAATCCTAAAGAAGTTCGCCAGTTCTTAGGACTTTGTGGCACTGTTCGTATCTGGATCAAGAACTATTCCCAGCTCGTACGCCCTTTGAGCAAGCTCTATCACCAAGGGAAAGAATGGGAATGGGGACCAGAACAAGAGCAGGCCTTTGCCACTATCAAAGAGCTAGTAACCTCAGCCCCAGCCTTACGTGCTATCGACTACGAATCAGACTTACCTGTCATTCTCTCCATCGACTCTTCCATGTACGCCACAGGAATGATTCTATCCCAGATAGATGAGAATGGAAAGCGTAGACCAGCCTCGTTAWGTTTCGCATTCCAATAGCAGTACTCGTCTCTAAYGACAACGGCTCCTTTCTCCGRCACAAGTCCACCCACGCCCCGACGAGCATCTGTGGGTCTAAACGATAGCGCTCCCAGATCACAATCTTCTGCACTGGGTCAATATTTGGCATGATGTGGATCTGCTGAACAGCGATTTGCCGCACGTCTTCGATGCCATATTTGTCGGACATGTGCAGGATGGAGAGCCATTCTTCGGATTTCGTTGCACGATACAGAGGGGAGTTTCTGTGCGAGAGAATGATTGAGCGTATGAACGAAGAAGAATGGAGAGGAACATACGTTGTATATAGCATCCATAATAACCTCTCGAAATCTTCGGCTTTATCCTCCAATAGCTCGAACGGTCTTGCTTCAGTGAACAGCGTCTCACTAATCGTGCCCGCAGGTACAATTGTTCCAAACACAGTCGATCGGGTCTGTAACATCCGTAATTCCACGCGAAACAACGTGTCCTCTACCTAGAATGCGAGTCACAGTGTCGGCATAAGAAACACACGCAGCAACGACGAGGAGAAGCGCACCCGAATGACGAAGTTTCCTTGTGGCAGGTAGAACTCAGGATGTTTCTTTGGATGGAGAGACCGTCTTCGTGGTGAAGCTCTTCGAGAGGATGACTTCAACCCAGGCATGGTATGAGAAAGGTAATGATGATGATAGTTGTCGTTCAACAAGCAAGAGCTGGAACTGGTCGGTAAAGTGCCACTGCCCCTTTCCCCTAATGAGCAGATTGGACTGGCGCGAAATGGGCCGGCTGGAACGTGGCTGGCAGTGCGATGGTGGCTTGAAAGAGGAACAAAGGACCAAGTCAAACGGACATAAAGTAAAKCCTGTGTAACGGGGAGAAGGATGTGTTCTGTGGATTGTCTTGCCGTAATATGGGCCGCGTATGGAGTTGGCACGTCGACCCTTGGCCGGAAGTTCACATCGCTAATTGCGATATAATTTTCCTCATTTCTACAGTCCTAAACACCCATGATAATGCGCGGCATTAGAGCAAACAGGCCAGGCTGTATAATCCATCGGTCAGGAGAAGTTCAAATCAGAAATTCGGGAGGTAGGTGTACGGGCGAGAAGTGGCCAGTCTCGAGATCTTCATGCTAACCGATCTCNGCAAAGGCCAACGAAAGTTGACAGAGAGGCGTTTTGCGTAGCCTCATAATCCCCTAGAGAATCGCTAGGCCAAAATTTCAGTTGGGAATGGAGATGGAGATGCAAGGATAATCAATATATAACCTGTAGGTGGCCAACCATGAATGAAGGGAAAGTCCAAAGTAGTGGTGGCGTAATTAAACATGAGCCTCTTCGAGATGCCGATGTGATTGCCGTGTTCAACGTTGAACGCCACATTCTCCTTGGTCCTGAACGTTCACCATGTATTTGCCAGCGTATTTGCAATCCACAGTTCGTCTCTGCGGATTCACTCAAGATTCCTTCGAGAGGAATATAAAGTGTCACTCTCGATCATAGAGTCCGAAGCAGTTTGTTGAAGAACTCTTCCGATTTAAATATAATCGTCAGGTGTCTTACACTTCTCGAGCACTTATGCATGCTTCGTCTGCGACATTGCAATGAAGCGGCCCGCTTTCCTATCCGTTGTCCCGTGTATGTTTCTCGTATAAAATAGCTGCGACCACTTGAAGGGCAGCTGGCACCCACAAAATGGCTTTGCTTTTATCTCTCGTCCTTTTTTTCAGCGCTTTGTCGTACTCGTACTCTCAAGATTGTGTTTTACGCTCTGTAGGGGAGGATGACGGTCCTCAATTCCTACAAGCTGCATCCGAATGCTCTACTGTGCTCATTCCCGCAGATACTACTCTCAACGTTAGTACGCGTCTGGACATGTCAACTCTTCAAAACACGCATATTGTAAGTGAAGGCCACAGTGCCCTTCCACATTTACTAACTTAATGATATAGGAAATACAAGGAACCCTTCGTTTCTTCCCTGACATCCCATATTGGACTGGGGTAGAGTTACTGTTCTGCTACTCATGCATGTTCTAATACACTGACAACTTCTCAGAATGCCTTCACGTTCACCTACCAAGATCAGGCAACCTTCTGGCTGCTGGGAGGAAACAACGTTACTTTGGACGGTGGTGGAATAATTGATGGAGCAGGTCAGGTGGGTGTAAGTTCTTCTGGAGAAATCTAGGATCAATGCCAACGTGCGAAATCAATAGCTCTGGTATGATACACGGTACGTTGCCTATGAACCATTCGCACTGTCCATTCCCGTGGTACTGATCCCGAGACGAAGAGCCGGAAATTCGTCGCTGCTTCGACCCATTATTCTCACCGTCTATCAGGGCACGGATGTAGTTATCAAAGATATTACCATGCTTAATAGCCCGGAATGGTTCAATCTTGTCTACGAGAGCAACAGTGTAGTGTTTGATAATATCACTATCAACGCTACCAGCACCAGTGCGAACGGGCCACACAATTCCGATGGATGGGATATCTACCGAAGCGACAGTGTCATTATTCAAAACTCTATCATCAACAACGGAGACGACTGCGTCTCCTTCAAACCCAGTAAGTGAACTATCCTAATTGTGACATTACTTCTACTATAACAACACTTTCAAGACTCCACAAACATCCTGGTTTCCAACCTTGATTGCAATGGGTCTCAGTAAGTTTCGGATTTCCTATCCTGCTCCTGCTTCTCATTGATACCATCTACAGTGGCATTTCAGTTGGGTAAGCTTGAAGAATCTAACCACTGTATATATACTCCGCACGCTATCGTCATGTTGTCCAGTTCACTAGGACAATATCCCGGAGAGTTTGACATAGTTGAGAATGTCACTGCAGTGTAAGTGCCAATCACGCTTCTCCAGTACCAGCTCACAACTATTACACAACTATTACAGTGATATCACTATGTCCAATGCAAGCAACGGTGCGCGTATTAAGGCGTGGGCAGGTCCGGATGTTGGCGCAGGACTAGTCAAAAACATTATCTTCCAGAATTTCACCGTATCTAATGTTGTTCTTCCACTGACCATTGACCAGGTAAATTCTCAATTCGGTCCATCTTGCAACACATCCTGATAGGTATTTTCAGTGCTACTTCACGGATGATGAGGCATGCACAGAATTTCCTTCCAACACCTATATACAGGATATTTGGTTTAACAAGTGTGTACCACGCTTCATTTCCAGCTTTTTCTAAAAATCACGCATGTAATTCTCTAGTATTGTCGGGACAGCGTCCAGAGCAACTGTGGCGTCGCTCTTGTGCTCTCCCGATGAGCGCTGCAGCAATATCAACGTTAACGACCTCGATCTCATGTATGTGCCTTCTGCAAAAGATTGTATACTCCGTGCTTACTTGGAACGTAGCCCTGGCTCCGGAACTGCTATCTATGCATGCGAAAACTTGAGCCTCCTAGGGAATTCAGCTTCCTTGTTCCCTGAAGCATGTCGTTGAGGAATTTTACGCAGTTTTGCTAAACATGGTGAAAAAGCACACACAGTTAGTTATGTACATACTCTGATTGGTGAGGAACGTTGTGTATTCGATGAAATATAATTCTTGGAATNAAAAAAAAGGTCAATACAGCATTATACTCGGATCGAAGGTCTGTTAATACTCACTCTACTACCGGGTAACTGGCCCTCCTTTCCAACGGCCATGAGCACCAGATTGTAGTATCCCCTCCAATCTTCCAGGCTTCCACGCATCAATAATGGCGTCGCGAGCATCCAGCGGCGAACAAGTATGTCCGTTGATAAGAGACTTCTCTAGCGACAAGAAATGATGACCGCGATGTCCATCGACGCGTAGAATGAGTTCCGTGTCGTCCCGTCCGCGCTGCAATGAACACTTTTCCAAAGGGAATATATTCCCCTCCTTGCCCTTATGAGGGGCAATTTGAATGNAAACTTGACGTTTTAATTTTGGGTCGGGTCGTTTAGGCAGAGTGTGTGGGATGAGGTCGAACGTCCGCAAGTACCGTGTTCTGAGTAGCAACAAAGCCCCTGCCACTCCGGAGCCCATAACGAGATAGCCAAAGCATATTCCGCCGCGCGTCCCAAACTCATGGAGGAATGATTTTATGGAGTCCAATACAGGCGACGTTGATTCGGGTTTGGTTTGCTCTTCTGAGTCGGCAGGCGTAATCTGCCAATGGTTCCATGCAAGGTCTATTGAAGAGGCACTAAAGCTCGATAAACTTCAAAATGCTCCACAGATAACATACGTTCATGCGTACGTGACAAGCAAATCCGCTCCAATGAGTGCTGGTGCCCATCGAATCCACCATGGACTGGGCTTTTGGAATAATGGCGGACGCGTTGCGGTGAATGTAAAATCGGATTTATGTCCTCTGACTACACCTCTTATAGAGCGATATAGAGAGGCCATCCTGACACAACGAGACTGATAGTGAACGTCGTAGTCAAAGACTCGGAGTTCAATCTGACGTCCAGCTTTTCTCGGCGCTTCCGGCCCGTAGGTTTACTCCGGTCTCAGGTTCTGCGCGTTTTCCACCTTCTTGGTGCATTCCTATAAGGGTTGTAGTCTGCAATTTATCAGTTCTTTGAATCCGCTCTTGCGGTCATATATGGTATTGCAACTGGGCGACATGAGTAAGTCATACTTGTACCTCCAATATTATTTTCTTCTTTGTGCTCTGCAGAGTTGCTACAGAGTGTAGAAATCTTGTACAGATACTTGACAGTAGGCGCTGGTGAGTGCAGACATATACATCCTACTTACCTTGATGGCCTTGTATTACACTGATATGAACAATAGAATATTATTGAAGTTATACAGTGGTGCTCACACTGTCCATGATGAGATAATACATCTCCAGGAAGACGAATCTATACATCGGATACGGTGTAATCGTTAACATTGCCGCCTCTCAATGAAGAACAATCTGCTTCCCGGCAGCTCGTGGTTTGACTCCCTGTATCCGAATTCTTGATTCAAGAATGTTGTGTATTTCTCTTACACTAACATATAAAGTATTCCACCAAAATTTTAACATATAAGCACGCATACAACAACATCATCATCATTATCTGAATCATTGGAACATTACTTAGAATCCATCCCAGTACGTGCCATTATTCGTCGCCTCCAATCCATCCCAGACAAGCACGCTGCTTGTATTTTGGGGCCGTTCCGGCCATACTCCTCCCAGTCCAGTCCACACCTTCACCTCGTCGAAAGTTGCGCTGCCACCGTCCTCAAGCACGTAAGCATAGATATTCAACGCGTCGTCCCGAGAAGGATACACCCTGGTGGTCAAAGCCAGCCGATCGTTGAGGAAAATCTCAAGCAACGATCCATCGACGAAGATATCAAACTCCAATGCCTCCTCCTCGGCCCTTCCAGTCCTTGGATCGTTGATAACATATGGGGCGAAGCTACCAAAGTATGAGGTAGTGGTGAAGTTGGTGATGAGAGTGCTCTGAGAGCGGTTGACGTGGATGTACTGCTCAGCTGGGTGGAACGAGATGGTGGTGTACTCTTCAAGTTCAGGGGATGCGCGAATGATAAATCCTGCAGCGCCAGTGACGTTCCGGACCGTGGCACGGAGATGGAAATGGTCAGATTCGATAGTGGTAGAATTTTCGCCATCTGTGAGAAGGTCCGAAGTCGAAAGGATCAAGTCCTTGAAGCATGCAGGTTCGGTGCCGTTATGAAGACCTTCGACGACATCTGGAAGGGGCGGGTACCAAGGGAAGTCACAGTGTAGGTGCCCTCACAATCTTGCTCCCATGTAGCAGAGGAGTTCACTGGCGCACCAACAGAGGACGTGTTTASCGCCGAAGTGGGCTCAAGGACGTTGTGGCGCTTGTGCACGAACATTTCGCGAGGAAGACCGAGGGAGCCTTGGTAGCCATTTTGCCTTACAGCATATCCGCCTAGGTCTTCTTCTGACCAGCCCCACGAGACGCGACGAGAGTTCTTCGAGTCCCAGAAGGAAGTAACAGCATAAAGCTACAGGGACCTGTCAGTAGTCATAGAGTAACATAACGGTGGGTATACGTACGTTTCCCCAGTCATCGGCGCTGGCAGAGACGATATCGAACTGAACAGATCCGTTGTCGCGTTTGCTGACAGAACCTTCAGCCCAGGTTGCCCAGTGTTGATTTGGATGGAATGTGACATTGGCTCCTTCTGTTCCCGCAGTCATCTGGTCTCCCTGTTAGAGGACACGAAGTTCATAGTCGTGGGGTAGCTTACGAAGTAGTGGACTGACTCTCCATCCCCACCATTTTCTTCCTCTTCCACAAGGGAGAAGAATCCGGCAACTTCGAAATTGAAACCGAAGCTGGCAGTTTTCGTGATGTCCCCGCCGAGAGAGTAGTTTTCAGGGACCTCGAATAATGCACCCAAGAACGTCCAATTCGTGAGATCCGTAGCAGGAGCAGAGTAGAATGGCAGCCTTGGGCCGACRCCTTTGATACCRGAACCAAAGATGGTGTAATAGTGCGGCTCGTCTTGTTCAAGTATTTCGTCCATCTCGGGCCAGGCCAGGAAGAAAGGATCTCTCCAGCCGGTAATCTGTAGATATGGGTGAGTGGGGCCCTGCGACGAAAAAAAACAAATATGACTGACATTCCATCCCTCAGGCGGCGAGGCAATGACCGGGTTTCCTTCGTACTTATCCCAAGTCAGTCCACCGTCGGACGAAGTTGCCAAAGTTTGTGTCTCGGTCTAAGACATTATCAATATAGTTCTCAGAACTTGGAAAGACTCGGTAACTTACCCCTTCAAGGTAAGGAAGCTAAACGAAAATAGGGTCAAAAGCAGCTACATAAAGAACTGGGGAGATGCCATACCTTCCAGTTCGTTGGGAGCCTCTTCACCGAGGTGAAGAAAGCCGTGAGGTTGCCATCTTGTTCACCGTGGATGTTGACTGGTTGTGCTGTGCCCGAGAACACACCGAGGTGATCCAAGCTACCATCTGGGCCTGTAACCAAGCTTTGAGAGTCACCATTTTCCCATCCTCTGATGTCGGTCCAAGTGACCATGTCCTGCGAAGTCGCATGCCCCCAGGAAATGTTTCCCCAACTGACGTGGTTTGGATGCCATTGATACATAACATGATAGGTCTCCGTCGTAGGGTCATACATAGCAGCACAAGGATCGTTCATCCATCCCGCGGGGGCAATGAAATGGAACTGAGGCCTCCATCGGTCAAACAGTGTATTGTTTCCGAGAGTATTCAGGTCGGAAGTCGGGTCGAGATGCTCAGCAGCAGCAAAGCCAGAATAAAAGATGATGGAAAGGGCCGTGATACCGATGCTTAGGGGCTTCATAGCTGGCTACTTTCTTCTCCGTAGATCTTGAAGAAAGTGGGGAAAAGCAAGGAGTGGGGAAACATTGCGGGGACGCTTTTTAAAGAAAGAAGTGGAAACGGATCAAAGGTTTTAAGAGTTTTAGCGGATCACCGATCTTCTAATCATGTTCGTTGTCGTCACCGCCCCCGCCCTGGAGAAGTCTGGAGGCTGATCATCGCCTTGGCCGAGGCTGCTGCATACTGTAGAGGCCAAGGTCTCCCTGAACCCCTCCCGATATGGGGACGGTAGAATGTACATAGCACTCAAGTTCTGCAACCATTCACCTCCAAGGTTTTCCCTCTCAGGGGTCTTTTTCGTCCACCGTTCTTCCAGTGCGCCTTTTTTCAGGTGCTTGAGTGGATTCTATCGGAAAAATCTGAAACCCGTCAAGAAAAAACCGCAAAGCTGCGAATGGGGACAAGCTGACTGCCCTGAGAGCGATCAGGAGGTAGAATCGTATGGAGGATACGACTGGGGACTGGGCACTACACTTGAATCTCCTAATTCTTGGACTCTAGGGTGGGTGCAGAGGGGTACATGAGCCATAATAAACGAGACGTCCAGCAAGTTTATGCAGCATAGTCTTCGCTACAATCTATGATGATAAACTTGCCAACCTTCGACTTGAAATTTCAGATCCAAGTTGGTACTTTCGCCCATAAGTGGGACAGAAATTCCGGCGACATTAGGTGCATCAAATTAGTGTACTTGGGGGTTTAATATTGCTACAGAATCGATGTTGTTCTAGGAGAATTTGAAGGAAGACTTGTGAAAAAAAGCAAGGCAGACTTCAGACTCGGACGCCACCGTCACGGTCCGAGTCTGTTGACTAAGCATACCTGCTTTTCGACTTCATCGATGACCGCTACTACTTATAACATCAAGCGCATATTAGTCCTTTCTGACAACTTTCTGAGGTGGCCCAACTGCTATGATAGTGCAAGCAGATTATTGCACTTATAAACAAACCGCACTTGACTGTAACCATGCCCAAAGAGRCCTCTAATCCCAAACGCTTGGCTACCATTACTGACTTTTTCAAACCCAAGCCAYCCCAAAATCCAAAGCCAAAACCAAAGGTACAATCCCAACCTAACTACCGCCACGATGATCCACGAGCATCCCGGAAGAAAATAGCTGACGAAACCCTGGTCGCTATTGAACGCGGTTCATTCGACTTGTGTGGTGTAAACCACAAACTGAAAGATACGAAACGAAACGCGCGATACTACGCCCCAGATTCTATTCTTKCAACGTGGAATACTATTCCCGTTGCGCCTAATCCTTGTTCTACTACCCAAATATCCTTTCTCGAGATATCTTCCCTGGACGGTGCACGATTCCTTCATCAGTCGAATGGTAGCACTTCTGCGAAGGTTGGGGTTCTTAACTTCGCTTCGGCCAAAAAGCCAGGAGGAGGGTTTCTTAATGGCGCCCAGGCTCAGGAGGAGTCTATTGCCCGTTCCTCTACGTTATACCCTACTTTGACCACCAGCACGTCGAAGGCATTCTATACCCTTCACAAACACGACCTTCGGGCTGGATACTACTCACATGCGATGATATACTCTCCAGGAATCACTGTATTCCGAGACGATGACGGGAAGTGGATTATCCCGTATGAAATCGACGTATTGACGAGCCCTGCTGTCAACGCCGGAGAAGTCAGAGAATCCCTGGGGGATCAGGAGTCGGACACAATTGAAAAGGAGATGAGGGAACGCATGACAAGAATTCTTTTCCTATTCGAAAAGGAGAAGGTCACGAATGTAGTGTTGGGGAGCTTTGGAACGGGCGTTTTCAGAAACGATGTCGGAATGGTTGCCCAAATTTGGGCAGACTTGTTGTCTGGYCGGTTTCAACATTCGTTCGACCATGTCGTGTTTGCTATATTGGGGTACAGGACGTTTCGAGAGTTCTGTGATGCCTTCAATGAACGGAAGAAGCAGGTAAGAATCGTGTTCAGGATTCTACAACATCTATCGATTAACACCCTTGACAACTTTATAGACACAGCCTACTGAGGTAACCAGAAGTTAGGATTTGAAGTCGGCGGACCCTCGATATGTCCAAGGGTTTTCCGAATGATACCAAGTCTTCAAGCTTCTGCGACGATCCCAGCAGAAATACGTACGGGCACTCGTGGTGTCCTGGTTGCACTCCCCAGCCGCCTATATACTTGGATGGAGCTTGAGCCTGTCCAAGTTCTTTTGTTCTCACTTCGTCATCTTGGGACCCTCTTTTACTTCTCTATAGTCCCGGATATGTAGTTAACTGCTCCTCCCATCTTTATAACCATTATTCGATTCTTTCATTTCCGGGCGCTTCGCCTATAACCCTCGGACCATTCGTACAGGTTTACCGCGTAGTTGGTAGGTGCATATCAGGACTTCGCAGCAGGATAATCGCCGCAGACCACTTGATAACTGTATAGAACTGAAAACCTATGCCCAGTTGCATGAGGGTGTGGCGTGGCCACCATCGCCACCGCAGCTTGAAAGTACCCTCGAAGGGCATGAACGCACCCTGGATAAAGCAAGATTGACCGATTTGTAGAGAGACTGAGGGGTTCTGTGTCTAACAATCAGATTCAAAGTACTCAAATCGAAGTCATTATTGTGCATGTTTTACACGTGTAGCAGCAGATGACATAAAGCCTAGCCTACTTAGCGCGTCCATGTTAGGATCTACTTTAAGCGAAAACTTACTTATCCACCCAACTTCATCTTTCCCCTCACTCACCAAATTTTGACCCAACTCCCCCACTGTACTCAATACACTGTACTCAACTATGAGCCTACGTGCGACAGATACCAAGAAGAACGACGAATATTATATAACTGGGGGAGACTTGCATTTACTCGTACGTCGTCTTATCCAGTCCACGAGGCTGCGCGATTTCATTTGGGGCTCACACGATCGCAAACATAGGCTGGAGGCGAATTCTTCCGTGTACATAGATACTTCTTCGACCGTGAATCCTCAATATTCAGGAAATGGCTGCAAGAGCCAGCACCAGGGGGCGACGGACGGAAGGGGTCTAGCGATAGCACAGCGCTAATCCTCGACGACGTGGACCCACAAGACCTGGAGTACTTCCTATGGGCATTCTACAATCCGTGCGTATTCATTGTCGCTGTTGGACCACAGTACCAGTCACTGAGCAATTCATCGATAGGAAATATTCTCTTTATGAAGCCTCGATAGACACTTGGGACCGAATCCTGACTCTCGCACGTCGATGGGGTTTCCCTGAAATGACCGCACTCGGACTGCGGGAGCTGGAGAAGAAAGAAATGTCGAATATCGAGCGAGTCATTCTTTACCAGAAMCACGAAGTTGCCGAGGGCACTCTCCTCCCCCTTATCGCGGAGCTCTGTACACAAGATACCCCACCCTCGCCGGACGAGCTCAGGAGACTTGGKTTGGAGACCACAATCACCGTCTTATCTGCTCGCGAGCGCTTGCGGACACCCACGAGCGCATCTGGGGACGGATTCAGAAGTCCGTTACCGGCAACTGTCGACAAAGATACTGTCCTCAGTGTGGTGCATGAATACATGTCACCCACTTCTTCGCCCAACGGAAGGAACTTCAATGGTGCTTCTTCAGGTGCTTGTTTATYTCTTCCCTTCYTTCTTCACGATCACTCCAAGCTAACGCTGGTTTTTGCCCTTGTGATCTCTTTCCTATAGGACGAGGCTCTGGTTCGCCGCGCATTRCGAAGGGCGGACAGGGTCGTGCGAATGGTTTTAACGGGGCAAATCGAGGAGGTGCCAACGGACAACGATACTGATAGTGACGATGGCTTTGAGGTGGCCACCTCGGGGCCCAGCAGTGAAAACGGCAAAGCGCGACGTGTGAGATTTACTCCCTATCTACCCGNCCAACGTGCCCTTACTGACGTACTTTTCCATCAGGGCAAGAAGAGACGAGCCTTGAAGGCATTGTGGAAGAAGATCACAAGCAGGCATCGCAAGAAGTAGATGACCCTGAGTCGACTCGACCAGACAGGAATCTGGCGTACAGAGTCGGTGTAGAATGTAATGAACATAACGGACACTGTTTCCTTGTACTTTTTCTTGATACCAGTAGTATGCTCCATCTCCTTGGATATTTTGTGGATATCTTAATTATTGTTGTTTTGTTGTATCGTTTACTACTTTTTTTGGAATGGACTGTTTCGTCCCTCGCTCCCGCTCTCGTAAAGGATTCATTCTCTGAGTTCATTGCCTAGAATTACCCCGGCATTCCTGAGAGTAAACAAAGGATTTGAAGTCCGCAATGAATTGTCTGTATTGCTGTTAGGGACGATGTTGTGGCGCCGAGTAACGAGAAGGGACAATGGGCCGTCGCGCACAAACATGAGGCAACCTTCGCAAAGATCGGTCATATTGCATGATCCAAGAGATGGAAATTATGCAATGTTCCTCCATCCTCAGCCCTGCGTTGATAGCCAGGCCATTGTCTATACAATGCAATCCCTTCAAACGGAGCTTGAAAGGCTNATGTGTGACGCCAATTTGGCAAGAATGAGGGTGCCATAATTACGTGCCGGATGTACCGCCGCCTCAACTGCCTGCAGGCCGACTCGAGGGCGGAGCTGATCGGATAATAAAACATTTATCGAACCTTCTGTCTGGAGAACACATGTCCTACACGTGTGGCCGAGGGTAGGTCCTTCATAAAGGCCAGATGCTGGACGACATTTCTTTCCTCACATCCCATCCTCCTGTCCTCAATTCCCCTTATTCCCTTCTCCCGCGATACCCTTAACGTGTATAACATTGTAAAGGATGTCGACATTCACCTCTTTACGGCATCATGACGAGTATTATATCTCTGGAGGAGACTTGTTCGTCCTCGTATGTTTTCATCCATACCATATCCGGAGAACGTGTTTTGCTGATGCAATACTTCAATGACTCTAGGTCACCCCCTACCAGTTTCGAGTGCATCGATACTTCTTCGAACGGGAGTCTGAGTACTTCCAGAAGAAACTGGCAGGACCAGCATCCCCCGGCGAGTTACGACAAGGTGGTTCGGAGTCTAGTGCTATCATCCTTCACGATGTCACGCCCGACGACTTTGCCAAGTTCCTCTGGGTCTTCTACAACCCGTGAGTAGTCTTCTCGACATTAGTCCTACCTATCTTGTCGTGGTACTGACATGTTTGTATCGTCTGTAGGAAGTACAGTATATACAAAGCACCCATCGACAACTGGAAGGTGATCCTTCGGCTTGCTCACCAATGGAAATTTCCGGAGGTGAAAGCCCTGGTTATCCGCGAACTCCAGAAGCCCAACATGCTGATGTCCCATATCGACCGTATCGTCTTGTATCATGACTACGAGGTCAACAGAAACCTCCTCCTTCCGCACTACGCGTCTCTCGTCGAACGAGATGCCCCGCTGTCGCTGGAGGAAGGTCTGTCCCTCAAGATGGACACGACGATCAATGTTTACACCGCGCGGGAGCGCATACGAAGCATGTCTTCCCCAGTGAAGCCCGAAGAATTGTACAAAATTATCATGGATCTCTTCCGTCTCGACGCATCCGCAAAGGAGTCGCTCATCAACTACCCCGGCGCTCCTCCTGAGGACTCCCCTTCTTCATCTACAAAATCTACGTCCGAAAAGACTTCGGCCCCTGTTCCCCCAATCAAGACAAACGGTTCTTCCGCTACCATCACTGCTGAGTCTGGAAACTCAAATTCGTCATTAGGTGGCTCGTCGACTTTCTCCCTCTCTTCGCAATCTCCAAAGAATACTCATGGGCGTCTTTCTTCTCAGGCACCACAGAGGCTAACAACAACACCTCCACCTTCGGGGCTTCCGCTGTCAACTCCACAACCGCCGCCCTCAGCGAAGCTGACAAGGCAGGAGAGCTCAGCGGTCGCTCCAGCCCCGCGGGAAATCGCGGAAATCGAATGTTCCGTGCCCAAGGTGGCAAAGGTGCTGTCAACAACAACCCCGCCAAGCCCTGAACCGACTGGTGATGAGAGTGCTGTGAAGCAGGAAAGACGTCCTGGAGGAAGAGAGGTAGAACAGAGCCATCGGACAATATGCATGTTGATGATAGTACTCAGTCGCACAATCTACAGGATGTTTCTCGATCTGAACCCAAAGGTGTTGAGGCTAAGAAAGCTGACGCTGACACTGTCCCTGCGGAGGTTATCTCGGAGAACCAGAAATCGGGTGAGACAGTAGTAGAGAAAGTTAAGACAGCGGTTGAGGAGCAGAAGGTCGAGGAGAAGACTACTCCAGTCTCTCTTCCTCCTACTGCGTCGACGCAGCCGGAACAGCACACTGCAAAGAAGCCGGAGACCGCACCAGCTCCGACGCCAGTTGTTGTGGCAAAGGAGGTTGTCGAAGTGAAGAAGGAAATACCTGTCGCTCCTGTTGTACCGACGAAACCTGCAGAGAAAGTTGAGACGAAGGAAACTGTCCCTGCCGTCCCTCTTCCTCAGGCGACTGCTGAAGTTGTTGACGTTCCTGCCGCATCCTCGAAGAAACCCGAAGAAACTGTCGTTTCTTCTTCTGCTGCAGCTGCCACGAAACAGGTGCCCCCGACGAAGGTGGAGAAGAAGGAAGCTTCTGCTCCGACACCAGCTGATGCGCCCAAGAAGACTGACGATAAGGTCGATGCGAAGAAAGCTGAGCAGAAGGTCGAGAATGCTGCCGCGAAAGCTGTGGAGAAGGAGGTCGAGCCTGTTGTTCCGCCCGCCCCCGCCGCACCTGCGAAAGAGGCAGCCAAGAAGAGTGAACCTGCTCCTCCCGTCACTGCCGCAGTGTCAGAGAAGGCTGGAGAAAAGAAGAAGCCTGTTCCACCCCCCATTGTAGCGTCTGTTGTCTCTGCGCAGAAGCTTGAGGGTCCTAAAAGCGAGCCTGCCTCGCCGACCCCCAAGTTGACCAAGAACCAAAGGAAGGCAGTGGCAAAGAAGAAAGCAGCAGAGGAAGCGGCAGCGGCGAAGAAAGCAGAAGTTGCTGCCCAAGAGGAATCCGCGAGAGCTGAGACCGCTGCAAAAGCTGCCGTGGAGGAGGCTAAGAAGGTCGAGGACGCAAAGAAAGTCGAGGACGCTAAGAGGGTTGAGGACGCTAAGAGGGCTGAAGAGGCTAAGAGGGTTGAGGAGGCTAAGAAGGTCGAGGAAGCGAAGAAGGTCGAGGCGGCGAAGAAGATCGAGGAGGCGAAGAAGGTTGAGGACGCAAAGAAGGCTGAGGATGCAAAGAAGGCTGCCGCTGCGCAGACGCAGAAGGAGCAATCCTCATCCTCGAAAATGGGGGCAAAGGCTCAGTCGTCTGGTCCAGTCGTTCCTGAGAAACCCGCCCCTAAAGCTCAGGCGAACAAGTCCGCTCTCGATGGCAAGACGCCAGCCAATCCCACAGCTACCCCGAAAGTACCGGAATCGCAACCCAATACTGCTCCTTTGCAAGTGGCTGAAGATGGCAAGCCTGCCCCAACCGTCCCTGTTCAATCTGCTAAGCCTAAAGGCGAGCTTTCCACCGCACCATCGCGGAACGAGTCGACTTCTTCTAAGGACGGCGCACCCTCCTCTCCTAATACTCCTGCGACACCCACGCCGACGACTCCGACCCTTGCTGAACAAGCTCCTTCAGTACCTGATAAGGCAAAGACCGAACCTGCAAAGGTAGATGGGACCGCCGAGAACAAGACTGTTGAAGTCAAATCCGACGTTAAGGCAGTTCCTATTGGTAACTTGATTTCTCTGAAAATTCCGGAGTCCATAGACGTTACGATCGAATCCTCTCCTCAAACACCCGTCACTGCGAGCGAGGGGGAATCAGAGTTCTGGGACAGTGTTTCCAACGTCGGCACGTCTAAGGATGTTGATGTACCCTCGACGCCCAAGGCTGAAAGCAAGCAAATCGAGTTGGGAGGTACAACATCCACCGTTGATGCAACCAAAGGTGTCACTCCCACCGCTGTCACCAATACCAAGGGCACCACCGTCACTTCATCTGCGATAAACAAGGAGGTCACACCAACTGTTGCTACCGGAAAGGATATCGTCCCCGCCGCTGGTAAAGAAATTTGATTCATCAGTGGGCCAACCGTACTAAATCAATTGCAGAGAAAGATGTCAAGCCTACTACAGACAAAGTTCCTGCTGTGGCTGCGACAAAGAACGCTCCATCAACTTCTGCCAAGGACTCTAAAGCCTCTGGCAGTGCGGCCAAAAACGATGCTCCCCCCACACCTGCTAAGAACGAACAACCCCAGACTCAGGKCAAGAAACCGGAAACGACCTCAGACGTTAACAAGCCCGCCCCTCCTCCTCCAAACTCAAAGCCAGCAGGGCAACCACAGGGAGCTTGGGGAAAGCCAAATCCTGCTCCTGCTCCTGCCGCGGGAGCTTGGGGAAAGCCTGCACCCTCTGCTCCGTCTACTCAAACCCCCGTCACATCTGCGCCACCGAAACCAACAGCTAGCACTGACAGTCCTCAAGCAGGCACTCCACAACAGAAGGCTGCTGGATCACCAGCGAATCCATGGGGAAAGCGCCCAAACGCACCTTCGCCTGCCCCAGCATCTCCAGCGGCATCGAAACCCCCCACACCATCTTCCCAGACTCATAACCAGTGGCTGAAGCGTACAAGCGCAACCCCTACTCAGCAAGGAAAGAACACCAAAGGGGAAGATGCCAACAAACCAGAACTGAAGATTGATACAACGACACCGACTTTGAAGAACATTGCTGGATCTTTCTTCGGATCTTTCATGCAGTAGATGTGATGTCTTATGTGTGGTATCTATTTCCCGGCGGATTGCCTGTTTTTTGTTACGTTTATGAGTACTTGTTGTATATCTGGATATATTCGTTACGCACCCATGAAATGACCTTTTACGAAAGTATACAAGAATGTGAACTAGAGATACATGGATAGTAGCAAAACGGGGAGAGGTCGTAGGGTATAGTACGGAAGTTTCGCGAACAGAGCTTAAGTTTCCTCTGTAGATTTTTCCTATGACAATGGTAAGTCGCGTTCATACGCGTGTGATATGACAAAGGGAAAGCTAACTTTGTCCTGCCCTCTACCCAAATCCTTGTTCCCTAAGAAAGCCTCTTTCCATGTCAGCTCTGGCTCCTCCGACCGTTTCTCCTTCGGTTTGGCCAGCCGCTTTAATCTATCCAATTCTGTTTGAGACAGTGGCTTGTCCGACCGTAGCTCTTTAGCAATTGAGCGTAAGATGGATATCTGAGCAGATATTTGGTGCTTTTCGTCGTCGAAGAATCGGCGTTTGTAGATCAAATGAGTAGATATTGACATTATGGCCATAGAATAGAGCAAGTGGGGACGGTAGCCATTAAGCATGACAGTAGATGTTGGAGGTAACTCGGTTGGTACCTCGGTTAGGCCTTTTCCTGCCTTGCGCTACCGAGTACCACGATATCTCACCCACGGTGACAGCTAGTACCACACTCTATCTTGTAGGCACTACCTATTTCAATCTGTTATATTTTGAGTCTAGCTTGTCATTTTGAGTTTTCGCTGGTACTTATACTGATATTCGATGCCACCCACCCAACTCATAACACTTAATTTTACATCGAGAAGTCAGAACACTCTAGACACGTTCTGAAACGGGACCTCGTGGGCTCTCATATAGGAAAGCTCGTTTCAACCCACAGTCACCGGCAACTGCTCGAGGCTGGGTTCTGACGCTATGCCGTGATCTAAGACTTCAAGTCGTTTGAAGTCGTAAATAAGCTCTGTCTACTAGGGTGCTTACATATTACTATCTATTGTGCGGGTTTTCTAGGAGGCTATAATGCGCTCAACGTGTCCTCGGCGATATATGAAGCATTGTAAGCTATCGAAACACCGTGCGTTTACTGTTATGCTTGCATCACCTTGGACAAACTAAATTAATGATATATAGTAGAGCAACAGTTACACAAACATTACCCTCTCCTTCCTTCCCTCCATGACCGAGTCACAGTTCCAAAAAGACCAGACGTACTACTGGGATCTTGTCGTATTCCAGGTGCGTTTATCTATGTCAATTTCCAGGAAGGGTTCCCATTTGAACGTGTTACGTTCCCGACTGCAGGTGGAGGACACACTTTTTAGGGTCCCGCGTTATCGATTCGTGGCTGAACCCGAGAACATATTCTCCACCATATTCACCCTTCCTTCTGGAGAGGAGCCTGTCGAGGGGACTGCGGATCAACATCCTTTCAAATTAGATGGAGTGACGAAAGCAGACTTCGAAGGCCTCCTTAAGATGTTCTATCCTCCGTATGTCTACCGTTCACCCCTGAGACTTACTCATGTGAACCCAAAAAAAARNGATGCGCAGGGCACGAGTTCTCTGAGGCGGAATGGATAGCCATCATCAACCTATCGAAATTGTGGCACTTCGAGGACACTCGAAAACATGCCRTCAAATGTGTCCTGGCCCTGGACAAGTTCACTAGGATTGTCATTGGGAACGCGACTCGGGAGACCGAGTTGACTCGATCTGGCTGTGTAGACGTGGTACAAGCTAGACAGAACATTTCGGAATCAGATGCGGAAAGAATTGGCCTCAAATATGCGATATTACTGTATCATGCACTGTTAGACTCTAAAGGGTATTCTAGTACTAGTCATATGGCAGCTTGCATCAATAGGACTTTCAAAGATGAGTGGGAAAATAGTTAATATGTACTAAAATACGTGCCATCATATGTGGTCTATTCCACCGAATCAATAGCTCGATATCTGTCCCGCGCGTTTGCAGAAAATTCAAATTTATGAGAGCTTTGACCTTACATTACGGTTGACGAGAACGGCACGGTTCGATTTTTCCTCGCAGGTCCCCAACAGGGCACAGCCACCTTGTCTGGGCACCGAGTATGACCCTGGTGTGGCGTGTACGAGGTGGTTCAAAGAGACTTGTAAGCTAGTTTCCTTGAAGAAAGACATTATATTCACTGGCAAGGCAGGCAGCATGGTTTATCTCTGAGGAGCTAGCGCCACAGGTATGTGGTAGTCTTTCTGAGCCATGCATGAGCTTACCCACTTCATAACAGCGAATGAGTACATCAAGGTTAGCACTGTGNAAGAGGTGCGCTCCCTTCGACCCATCTATTTTCCCTCTACTCACTGCTAGCCAACTTCCAACAGGACTGGAGGAGACAGGGCAAGTGACCGGGAGGAAGTACATTACCCTAACAGAGCTGCCTCTAAGAATGGCGACTGCAGTTTATCCTTGGAGGGTACTTTCAGGTGCCCCAAGAGTCTGCAGCAGTCCCCCTATGATCTCCTCGGTGGTGGAAGTGATGTGATGCACTCGCTAACAAATACATTCCTCATCAGCGAGGTCGTTCCCAGAGGCAACGAGGAAGTGCGATATATTTATCTCAGGGAAACTGATCAGACAGCTTGCATACTGGATGAGGTGGCCATGAGTCTTGGGGTGGATGGTTACTTTGTAAACCCATCCTATTACCTAGACCTCTAAACATCCGTCATTGTGTAATGATCAGAGTGCAAGTTGCTTGGATCCCTCCATGTTCCTTAATGGCACTGTGGGCGGCAACACTGCTACCACCACCACTACTACTACTACTGCTACTGCTACTATTGCCACCTACCATTTCTATCTTCATTTCTCTTTTCATTGCTTAACAAAAGCCCTTTGCTTACAATTTGGGTATCTACTTGAAGTTAAGTTAGCTGCCTCAATTGCTGTATTTTCTGAAATGTTATGCCCCTTCTGTCATCCTCCCATACTCTGCCGACAGACTTATGCAGGTGTATATGGCGGTCAAAATGGGAAAAAATGATTTGTGCCATGCGCCGATTTTTTTTGGGTTTTGGACCCAAGTTCCCCGCTGTTTTCTTGAATCTTGTGAGTTGGTACAAGGTGTCCTTGCGCGAGACCAAGAGCAAAGGCGAGGTTATGCAAATGCAGCATGCACACTCTGAAAATAGACCGGGGCCAGGGGTCAGGTGCCATCTCGATAGCCCCAAATGGGAAGGTGACTCCGGGTGAGTGTTGAAGTAGGTGTCTCTGCAAAGCAGATAGCAGCAATAAAACAGTGCTGGAGTGTCCCGGGAAGGCAAGCAAGATAGAATCAGGCTAGAGTCCGATGTGAGCAACTCTGTACATTGTAGAAAACTATCTACTGACCTAGAGTCCGATGTGAGCAACTAAGGAGCATCACAGAGGACTCTGGAGCATATCTACAGGTGCGGAGTACAAAACTACGGCTATATCCAAGGGGCTGAACCTTAAAAGATAAGRGAAAAGACAAAGCCGGAAAAAGTCCGAAACAACTCCGAAATGAGTAAGTACTGGACAGTAAGCAATGATGGGACGACTCTGGAGCATGATAAGAATGTAGAAGGGTGCAGAGTCGTGCAGGAGGGGGATAGGAATGTGGAGAAGGCAAAATAAAGCCTGGAGAGCGAAT
Source organism: Chondrostereum purpureum (assembly GCA_004354395.1). Lineage (NCBI taxonomy): Eukaryota > Fungi > Basidiomycota > Agaricomycetes > Agaricales > Cyphellaceae > Chondrostereum > Chondrostereum purpureum. Next base: position 1,966 of record LBLO01000332.1, on the reverse strand, counting down.
CTCTCATTTGCTTCTTATTTTGTTCAAGTAAGTAAGTGTTATAACTGTAAAGAGATGTGTAGAGCTTGGAATGGAATAAATAAGAAGCAAATGAGAGATAGAAAAGTGTACTAAGATGTGTGGAGGTCACTGTACTTCCAACWNCCAACATRTCAGAGTCCTGATACCTGGCTCATCTCTCTCAATGCCCCCCTAGAGTTGATCTGGACCCTGCTCGGAGACAACGAAAAAGTTCTGGTCAAGGAACTAGTCCCATGGGGCATACCTCAAGATCACATTGAAGGCTGGACTCCTCAACTTCATCATCTCCTGCTTTCTTCATACACAGACCCACAAATTCGAGCCCCGCGAGTTTTTGTTTTTACAAGACTTAATCGAGCAGATACTCATCTATCTCTACAACTATGACTTCCTGAAGATAGTAAGGTATGGGTTTCGATGTTTAAAAGTAGAGATCAAATGGCAGCTCCAGAAATTTCATCCCACTGGGACTGGTCTGATCTTCGATAGCACCTACAACAATTCCCTGAGATTGCAGAAGTTCTTCAGGAAATCTGCAAAGTTGAATTGCAGGGGGTGTGCAAATGGAGAGGTATGTGTCCTGCTTCAGACAAATTTTCATGGTTCTTATCATTTTCCAAAGTGTCCAATGCAAGAAGGAAAGAAGAAGAAGAAGACAAAGGGAAAGTCCTGTACTTGGTGTGGTATCATATACTATTGCTCAAAAAAGTGTGCGCGGAAGCATAAAAATGAGCAATGACTTATTTGTGGTTCGTATCATGAGATTCCATTTCCGCATTCATTCCTATCTAATTCTGTCTCCATCTGGGATAGGAAGTCCCAAGGGAGGGGTATTCACTGAGGGACAGGAACCTCTACAGCTGGGTCATGATGCAAACTTACAGAGAAGGTATAGAGAAGGGGGATGATATGAAGTCCTTCCAGATTGATATGACCAGGAAGGGCCACTTGCTGGATTTCACTGGGTTAACTCTCTTTTCAAAGCGCAAGAAACAGCTTCCCTCGCCTGAAGACCCCGGGTTTCTCAAGAGGGTACTCAAGTCTGGAGACTAAAAGAAACTTGCAATTTCCAAAATTGTACTCACTTGTTACTTCATACAGAAAGGGCGTGTCATTGAGACCCATGTTTACCTTAGTGGTCCAGACTGATAGATATTTGTTGCTGTACTACTACCAATGACAGAGAGGGATTTGTTTTCTATTTTACAAGCATGCCAGGAACCTGACTGGAGTATGATGTCTCTTGGCAAAATCCGCAGTGAGGAATCCAACTTGGGGATTTTGCTTGTCATTCAAAAATCACTGCCATGCACCTGCCTTCCATAATGGTAATAAAAATAGGAATATAAGCAGAAACTGAGTACTTGACCCACCTGTAGCCACTAACTCAGGAGTAAACAAGGAAGAAAGAAAGTTTAGATCAAAGACGTGATGCGGCGTGATCGGGCCAAATCCACTCAATGCATCATTGATATCATTCCCGGAATGGGTTGCCTGATTGCATTCCATGTTCAGAGAACGGGTAAGTTCATTGTTTCATAGACAAGTGTATTGTTTGTGGTTCTGCAAGTTCGAGTACCACAACAAATGTTTCCCTTCATCTAGGCCAATTCTGGTTCATTGTTTGCTTTTCATTCCATGAGATTCTACTCCTACACTCATTTGTTTGAGCAAAATGTTGGGCAATTTTCCAAAATGGAAAGAATATATCTTGAGAGGCAATACTTGCTTGTCCAAGCATTGTGGGATTTCCTATATCAGTCACCTGTGAACTCTCTTTACAGATCAGACCTATGTCGCTTACAGAGACACCTACTGTTGGAAGTACAGTGACCTCCACACATCTTATTATAACACTTACTTACTTGTTCTAGACTTGTAGATTCGCTCTCCAGGCTTTATTTCGCCTTCTCCACATTCCTATTCCCCTCCTGCACGACTCTGC
>LBLO01000331.1:0-30624 GCA_004354395.1 Chondrostereum purpureum | reverse complement strand
AGTCGAGTTTAGTAGCGCATAGGTAGGTACGCCAGGCCTTTCAATTTATTCACCTTTCTCGGTTGTTCTTGACTTGGCGGCACACACGTGCACGGTTTCTGACAAAATGTAAGTACCTCCTACTGGAATCACTGAGGGTAAGATACCTTGCATAGCGAGCTCGACGCTCTGCCAGTCGAGCTTGATGTTTTTCCTCTGCTGACATGGTCGTCATGAAGAAAGATGCGAATGGAATACTCCGGTTCTTATCTGGAGCGGAGTAAGATATTCCTACCCAAATTGGGAACTCATTTCTTGCCAAATCGGGTGGGACTAAGGACTTTTGTAGCATAGAGAGGGTTATACCAACTGTGTCGTCCAACAATAAAGCTCTGCTCGATACTGATAATGAAAAAAAATGAGTCTATAAGTTCTGGACTGCATCCCTAACGAAACAGTAGAGGTATGACACAATCGTGTCGAAATCACCACGATATGTGGTGCTCATACCTTGAAAAACCATTCCTCGCTGTTGGACCACTCTTCACCTATGATTAATTATGTATTGCAGACTTACTCGACGTTCAGTACACAAACACATCATTTGTACACTACTCTCCCTGTGTAATGAAGGGACATTTGCGACGAATTTTGTCACGGAACTCACAAATCCTATCTCGATGAAAGTTACATTCCGAGTAGGTATGCTCACGAAGACTTCCAACACCGCATAAACACTTGGTTGGGTCCATCTTATCGCCCTAGCTAGGCTGCTGACAATAGGAACTAATTTTTTACATCGTTGCGGAGTGTAAGTAAGTGTTGTACTTCATGTTAGCAGGTATAAGTGTCGAACATGATCACTGTCAGCAAACGTTGGAATTGCCTTGTTGGAAGCGTTACACACGATTCGTACCTACACAGAGCACTACAACTGTGGAGATCTGGGCTGGATAGGGTACATACAGCCTATTGTATACTTTGTGGGTAATTGTTTCTCACTAAATTCACCTTGTACGCGAACTATTGTATTACACAACTTCGCAATAAACGGTGTGTAAATTAGGTATTTTTATTGTAAGAAATATACAATTACGGGGCGTCAAGACTACTACAGTTACAGGGCATAGCGCTGCTCTAATTCTGGTAGAGTAGAGAACATACGAAGTCCGTCTTCGAACCGCGTGCGTTGGCGCGCATCCTCTGCCGCAGCCTCCTCAGCCGAGCGTGTCGCTTCATAGACCTCCTCCTTTTGAAATCCGTGGTCAACCCATCTGAAGAGCCCGCCGGCTGTGTACTGTGCAAAGGAGTACCGTTTCTCATGGGAGGCGACGCGGGTGTTGGAGTGGGAGAGGATGGCGGAAGGAATGAGAATTGTGGTGCCAGGGGGAAATTCGATGAGGAGCTTCAGGTCCCATAGGATGAGGTGCCCCCCTTTTCGGTAGTTGTAGTTGCCAAGGGCGGTGACGGAACACCACCCAAACGGTAAGTTACCTCGATCCTTATGGCGGTAGCAAACCGTGCGATGACCGAAGTTGAATGTACATCCAGAAAAGATTCCGTTGAGGAATGGTCGAGTGAGCCTGCTGTCGTTGGCCAGGATGGCAGTCAGGTTCTTGGCGTAATGGAGGAACAGGACGGGAGCCCATGTTGCGAATGCACCTTTGGGGGGTGCAGCGTTAATTGGTGCAATTTTACAACACGACTACAATACTAACTAGATGCGAAGCCGGCTAACCGAATGAATGCCCAATGAGTGACGAGAAAGTGGAGGACGGCAATGTTGGCAGCACTGCGGTGTGCACGGTTGACCGGGTACTAATATAGCATGTTATCAACGGTGTAGACGAAGGGGTCGAGGACGACTTACGATTTGGCCGCCGCCGAACGAAAATCCCGTGGACAGGGAGTTGAAATTACCCCGGTCATTCGCTAGTGGAAACTGGCACGAGTTTCTTTGCGTTTCGAGAGCTTCCGCAGCCGCACGAGGTACCTCATCCCAATCGGGATCATCCGGGTGGTTAGCGAAGACGGCAACTACCTGACCCTCCTTAGTGAGAATGGGTACAGGCTCGCTGGTGCTTAGTTAGGGGCATGTTTTATTAGACGTGGTTGGGTGGACTTACCTTCCCCCTCGGTATTTTAGCACGTCGAAGCCCTTGTCGATCATTTGGCGGAGAGAGAACTCGTCGTCCGTGGCCTCCTTGTCATCGACGCCGATGTATCCTTTCTTTGCAGCTTGGAATGTGGAAGCAGAGACGTTGGATTGGAGGGGAGAGGTACCGGTTGTTTTCTTCCGCGCGAGGGCCAAAGCAGGCGCATGCCCAGGTACATGCGAGTCCTTGAGCCGATTAAGTTTCCGCCTTTTTTTGCCCTGAGCTTTGAGCCGCTCCTTATGTTTAGCCAATCGGGTGTTTGCGGGCTTGGTGGCGTTTTGAGACTTGGACGATGAGGCTAAAGAGAGTGGTGGTGGGTCGTGTAGCGAATGTGGTAGTGTTGGAATAATGAGTGGTGATGCATTTGGGGTGGCGAAGGGGGTGTCGTACTCCTCGGCAATCGCGATCCGGAGCAACTCCTCGAAGTTGACATGCTCGCTGACGTACGGGGAAAATTTTGCTCCCGAACGAGTCTGTTGACGTGTCAGTGGTGAGTAACACTGGCGAGTTCTGAGTCCATACCTTTCGTAGGGGAAGCAGAGCAGACTTGAGGAGATCTGGAATGAATCTGGTCAGTAAGGAATGGGATTGTTGGAAAGGAGTAGGTCAATGAAGGGAAAGTACCAAAAGCCCCGGATGATCTCGCACCGTCGTAGTCCCGGGATCGAGTCCACAGCAGCGAGAGAACATCTATGCATTTTGGTGGTAAAAAGTAAGGTAAAGAAGCCCTCAACATCCGTACCGACGCTGCATTTTGCTCTAGTCCCGGGATCGAGTCTGAAGCAAAAGTTCACGGCGCATCAGATAGAAGAGGGTAGTTGGCGTGAAGGGCAAGTAGCTACGAAAGAATGAAATGGCAAGGGTAGGGTACTTGCCTGGGACGACTTTCATGGTAGAGGGAGGAGGTGAAGGGTGGTTGAGACTCCGACTGATGCAACAGTAACTAACGTTCGCATCACAGACGTGGCTGAGGCACGTGATGATCTAACAGATCACGTTCTTGCCATCAACGTGAAAGATGTCGCGTCCCAGCAAACGTCCAGGGAAGGCATCCGCGGGGGACTCGTCGAAACGTCCTCGAAATGATCGCCCTGACCGCGACCGTATACCTATGCCTCTCGATTACGATCGCGTCAGTTCACGCGACTTATCTTATACCGTTCGGGGCAATGTTCCTCGCCAACCTCGTGCATTGGAGGCAAACACTACCTGGACTTTGCCTACAGGACCCGGCCTCCCCAAGGATGACCCACTATTTGCTCTCGACGCTGACAGCGAGGCCTATGATAGGCAGTTGGAGGCAGACGTCTGGGAAGATGAACCGAATGAAACAGTTTACCAAGTTACCACCATTAACGTTGGTAAGGCAAAGAAGAAGTACACTCGGAGTGAAATTTCGGTGAGTTATTGACGTATCTGCGGCGACGATTTTGTGCTGACCTTATGGGTTAGAGGAGAGCAAATAAAGTCTGGTTGGAGACTTACCGTGCTACCTATGCCGATGAGATTTTGCGTTGGGAGGGGCGGGGAGAATGGATTCACCAGAAAAGCTGCCCTGACTGCATTCAGAGGGGAAGAGTCAGGCGGGAACTGCCTGCGAAAGGTGATGGTATAATGTGCGGTGAACCGCACTATCGTTGTCACGATTGCCTGCTGCCTGACCTCCTCTGCGAGGAGTGCATGGTCAAGCGTCACCGTCAACATCCCTTTCATATTGTCGAGGTGAGCACGTCCTATTGCACGCGTCCACAGTTTCTTCCGAACTAACCGTTGGGATAGCGTTGGAATGGCAATTTTTTTGTCAAAACCTCCCTGAAAGCGCTGGGTTTACGGATCCAATTAAACCACGGCAGCCTGCGATGTCCGAACCCGGTCAAATGTCACAAGAATTTCAAGGTTCTACACACTAATGGAATTCACGACGTCGCCATCGACTTCTGCGGCTGTCCAGAAAGCGAACTTCCGCATGCAATCCAGCTCCTGCGACGGGGGATGTATCCGGGTAGCCAGAAGACGATACAGACAGCTGCTACCTTCTCCCTGATGCGACTTCTCCACCTCCTCGCTCTCACCTCCAAGGGCACCACGTACGACTTCTACAGGACGCTCGAGAAGCTTACCAACAACGTAGGGATTGACGTTCCGAAATCACGCTATAAAGGTCTCTCTCGCATGGTCAGGCAGTGGAGGCATTTAAAAATGTTGAAGCGGGGGGGGAGATTAAATGTGAAAGATGGGATTTCTACGACGAAGGAGGGAGACCTCGCTGTTCTCTGTCCGTCGTGTCCTCGACCCGGGATAAATCTACCTGACGGCTGGGAGAAGGCGCCGATTGAGTTCAAGTAAGTGCTACTCCCCTCTTTATTTCCTTGCAATTGCCAACGTAAATCAACTTAGATACCTTTACGTCGCCATCTTGCTCATCGACGCCAATTTCCGGCTGCTTTGTCAGCTGATCTCGTCGTGGTCGCGAGACCCCCCGTTCACGGACGGGACAGCGTATTTTGCCCCCAGAGTGCCATATGAGCAACACGCTATGAAACATGCCACGGCTGCCGATGTAAGTTGCCAATCCTTGGGGCGGCTGGAATGTGTCTAACTTGCTCTAGATTAGCACCTGTGTGGGGTTTGCTGCGATTGCAAAGGTGAACACCAAGTTTGCAGAAGGGCTGCGTTATGCCGGTGTGGGTGGTGTATTCTGTGGGCTCTCAGAGATGGTACACCCCAACGGAGCAGGGAATCTTCCCAAGGGGGAAAGGTGCGTGTTCCCTGTCGTCGCATCTCCCAGCGTATCTGACGTCGTCTGCGATAGGTATACCAACATTGACTATCTTGTTGGGGGGGTGCTTCAATTTTTCCGCCAGCTCCCACTCATCATTCTAAGCTACGACATCGCCTGCCAATATTTTGTCAACTTGCAGAGGCGAATGGAAAAGGACTGGCCCGAATCAATCCAGCTTCCTTCGACGATGAACCTTCGACCGGCAATTCCAAAATTTCACGAGCCAGCTCACAAGCAAGAGGATCATCAGGAGTTCTCTTGTAATCTCATTCGCGGCATGGGAATGTGTGACTGCGAGGGGTGTGAGCGATTCTGGGCAGCGCACAATGGATTGGGACCAGCAACGAAGGCTATGGGCCCGGGGATGCGTGGGGATGTTCTGGAAGACCACTTTGGCTTCTGGAATTGGTTGAAGTATATTCTGCATGGTGCGTGTCGTCGCTCATAGATTTATTCTGACTGGGGCTGACAGAAAATAATTGCAGGTGCTATGCTGTACCGAAGATACATGAATGCCATCAAGGATCGAAACTTACAGCAAGAGGCGCATCGCGGTCTCACCGCAAGTCTTCCGGCGGAGGTAGTGAAAGAATGGGAGAGGCTATGCGAGGCCTGGGATAAGGCCGACTACCCAAAGAAAGGGAACGTTGTCAATCCCTTCCAGGTTAAAAGCACTTGTGAGTTTGATGCATGTTAAACTCGAGGTATGCTTGGTTGCTTATGGATTTTTGGGTAGCCCTTTCCGTTGCACAGGTGCAAAAAGAGCTTGCCTTGGAGGAGGAGCGCCACCAGAAGGAGGGCCGAGCTGCTCTGCATCAGACGAGTGCAGCATCTTTTATAGTACTTGGCTTGGACTTGGAGGATGCGCAGTATGTATTATTTCCTTTCAAGCTACTACCGGTTCTCACAATGTTTTCAGGCTTAAACTACAATACGAGGTCAAGAAAATAGGGAATGACCGTACGGCTCGTCAAGACGCAGGTGTCACGGAGAAACGAGGGATCCTCCGGAATAAATTGCGTAGCTGGGAGCAACTACGCTCCGTCTACATGCCAGGGTTTCTCCAGTACTGTGTCGACTTCCAGCTCCCTCCCCCCAGCCCGGACAGCGACCAGAATCCGGAAGTGCACCCCCTCTATCTCCCTTCAAGCCTGCCCAGCAACCGTCGACGTGCTGTCTGCTATGAAGGGCTTCCTGCCATCGAGGAGAAACTTCGTGAGGCTCAGCTGAGCGACACCCTTACTACGATACGACACACTCTGCGGTTGAAGACGCAGATGGTCCAATTCAAACGAAAAAACAGGAAAGGGCAACGCAGCGGTATCAAATCCCGCGCTCTCATCGACAGAATTCACGGTCGGGCAAGGCGTGGAGCAACAAAATACGAGGTGGCACGGAAGGCAAAGCTCAGCCTTGCTGGGGAGGGAGAGTGGCAGAAAAAGTTCCGCGAGATGGAGAGGGGTGATGTTCGAGGATATCAGGATCCGGAAAAAGCAAAGAAGGGGCCTGGTAGGGTGGGAACTGATGAGGATGGTCTGGGACCGACTGTTGGTGGAATTGTTGACGATGGGGAGATCAACCTGATGCAGGAGGACCGCGATCGTCGACAGGGTACGGGAACATCGAGGATGACATTGTCCTGGATCTGGCTCAACACAGAGTTGAAGGGAAGCGAAGAAGGGAAGGTGTCGAAGGATGACGAGTACCTCCGTTCGGTGTGGTGTCGAAGCTACGAACGCGTGAAGCGGACGACGGAGGAGGTGTATCGTATGAGGGAGGCGATGCGAGCAACATTACAGTTTCTCCAGTGGAAGAGCAACTGGTGGACCCTACGGGCGGGCGGGCGTGATTCTGATCCCGGGGTGAAGCTCGAACTCCGCGAGGCTGCAAGAGCCTATGCCATGGAGCAGGCGGATTTGCAGCTGAGGCTGGCAGAGTCTTTCCGCAGCCTGTGGGCTGTCCCTCTCTCTCAGATGTCGGATGTACCCTCCCCGCTGGAGGTTGATGCTTCAGTAAAGCAAGGAGAAAAGGGGAACGACGACGACGACGAAGAYGAYGTTGATGAYGAGGACGAGACCGACTTTGAGGAGAATGATTTGTATNGGGAGGATGACTCGGACAATGACGACGCATAAACTACTGGATTCCTTTGTACATTACTACTGAATAGAAACGGACTTTTATCGCTGAGCCCCTCTGTGCGAGAGTGAGATAAAAAGGGAGCAAAGGTAGGGGGTTTTCGGCGCCACAAGTTTATTTTATTTTTCCCCAAGTTCTTTTGGTGTGGCGCAACGCGATTACGGCGAAGGTAAGATACGTCGCTTAGCGTTATAGCCGACGTTGTATTTGTGCCAGTCTTGAGGCCGGATACCTAGGTATCTTGCGCAAGATATCAAGCAAAAAACGCAGTGANATTNGCGTCCTAATGCCATCCTTCATTCTCGCTATAGCTACCTCGTAATATCTGAGATTCCATAGCTATTTCAGCATACCTATGTAGTCTCATAGATCTTTCTTTGGTCCTTTGGACCGTCTGCAAGGCTGAATTAAAAGCGCCACATTTGGTCAGCAGAAACTTCCCACAGGGCCGGGAACCTGGTAAATTTTGACGACATTTACCGGCTCAGCTCTTACCACCACGTACCTCGACGTACCCTTGCCCTTTCCATCATGAGCGCGGAATCTTCCCTCGTTGAGAGAGCTCAGAATTTCATTTCCGAGAATAAAAAGGCCGTCCTCATCTCAGCAGCCGTTGCTGCTGTGGCCGTTGGCGGAGCAGCNTACTATGCCTCTTCGAGCCGTTCAGCGGCAGGGGACGTCGAGAAGGGTCTCAAGAAGGACAAGAAAAAGTCCTCTAAACCAAAGCCGAAGAAAAAGTCGGTCCATGATGCAGAGGGTCCTTTATTGGAAGAGATAAAGCCCAAAGTTGTGGTTCAGKCAGAAGGTATGTGGTTTCGCCTTCGAACTTGTTGCCATKTCCCTYAYATACGTMAATTTATGTTTCAGATGAATCGGCACCTTCACCAGAACAACTGGAATTGATGCCAGAGGAGGTTTGCGCGTCAAGTGCCTACTYGTTGCATGGTTAACTCATATCTGACTGCAGGAACGGAAGAAAGTKGCAGCTTCTTTCAAATCTAAAGGCAATACGGCATACTCCCAACGCAACTTCACCGAGGCCGTAAAACTCTACACGGTCGCAATTCAAGTAACACCAGAGCCTGAACCAGTGTTCTATAGCAATCGAGCAGCCTGTGAATTTGATCTAATCTACTTTCAGTTCTTCTGTTTGTTAATTTCGGTATAGGTTACATGAACTTCTCCCCGCCGGAGTATGAGAGAGTTGTTGAAGATTGCAGCGAAGCACTCAAGCTGGACCCCAAATACGTGAAGGCGCTCAACCGACGAGGTACTGCATCCGAAACCCTAGGGAAACTCGAGGATGCTCTGAACGACTTTACCGCTGCCGCTATCATCGAACGGTTCTCGAACCAGAGCACCGCTCAATCTGTTGACCGTGTTCTGAAGAAACTCTCCGAGTCTAAAGCTAAGGAGATTATTCAGGAGCGTGGGCCCCGACTTCCTTCCTTCACTTTCATCTCTGCCTACCTTGCTGCGTTCCGGCCAAGGCCAGAACTCGAACTCCCAGAGAACCCCACGGATGGTGACAGGACACTGAAGATGGGARTAGAGGCACTCAGCGCTTCGGATTATCCGCATGCAGTGACTCTTGTGAACGAAGCGATTGAACAGGGCATTTCGTGGGACGCGGGCAAAGCTGAGGCTCTCAACTTGACAGCCACTTTCAAGTAAGAAATATCTCTGGAAACTCAATTCTGTATATTTACTCCCTTGCAGGTTCCTGATGGGGGACATTGAGGGTTCAAAGACAGATTTCCTCAAATCACTTGAGCTTCTGCCCTCGTTCACTCAGAGTCTGGTCAAGGTTGCGAGCGTGTACATGGAACAGGGCGCACCTGAGAAAGCCTTTGAGTGCTTCGAGCAGGCGATCGAAGAGAACCCTGATGATCCGGATATCTATTACCACCGTGGACAAGGTAATTTTGTCAGTTCTATGAAAACTTGCAATAACTCACATTATAGCAGTCTTGTTCATCATGGGCAAGTATGATGAGGCAGCAGAGAACTACATCAAATCGTCTGAGCTCGATCCCGACTTTGTCTTTAGCCACATCCAATTGGCTGTCGCCCAGTATAAAGATTCCAAGTTGAAGGACAGCATGGTTACTTTTCGAAAGACCCTCAAACAGTTCCCCAACAGAAGTGAGCCACATAATTACTAGTGGGTTACCATTTCTGTGTGTAATCTATGTTTCACTAATCTCGACCCATCCCAGCGGAGAACTCCTGTTGGACCAACAGCGGTTTGAAGACGCGATTGAAAAGTTTGAGAAAGCCATTGAACTTGAGAAGGCGAAGGACACGTTAGTAATTGTTTTTCCAATCTTAGTTCTTTTCTTTAATCTCTATTGTAGCCCGAGAGTAACACCCAACGTCTTGCCGTTAGTCAATATGGCATTGGCAATCTACCAGGNCAAGCAAGACCTTGCCGCTGCCGAAAAGTACTGCAACGAAGCTCTCGAAATTGATCCCGAGTGTGATGCTGCTGTGGCTACACTGTCACAATTTGCTCTCCAGCAAGGACATTATGAGAAAGCTGCGGAATACTTGGCTAAGCAAGCAGAGTTGGCGAGAACGGAAGGGGAGCTGGTAAATGCACTGGCCTACAAATATGTAAGTGCTGCTCTATTTCTTCCATCATYTTCTGGAGACTGAACATGCTGTCAGGCATCGTCAGCGCAGTTGGACTTCATGAACAGCTACCCCGACATGAGAGAGCAGCTTGCTCCACTCGCCCAATCCCTCTAAGTTACCTCACGGACTGTCGCTTTGCTTATCTATATCGTACGGTTGTACGTTGTCCCTTCGTTTGGAGTACATCTTGTTACCTATTCCCCATGCATATCGTACATTACTCTCTATTACTTACTGGCCGACAATCTGAATGAACACCCCGCTTTTCTAGATTGTGGGGGAGTAACAGGTTCGAACGTCGTCTTACGGCGGGCCCTATTATCTTGTTTCAAGGTAGATGGCGCAGTAACGAGCTTAGTACATCCGGCTGTCTATGAGAGACAACGCTGTGTCTGACTGTTTCGAAGCTGTGTCTGACTAAGTTTCGAAGCTGTCACAACATGCAGGATAGCGTATTGTCAGCGATAAAAATGCTGATGGTACGCCAATCGCTAACAAAACTCTAATAGTACCTTTTTTATAGGTGTAATGTCAGCGTATTGGCAGTGCCAATTCGCTTTCTTGCACCTTGTGTGTGAGCACAGAAAGAAGGGGAAATTCATATTCGTGATGTCTTGGACCNTGTAGCTATCATTACTCCTAATCTAGCTCGAAGCCTCCTTCCCCCGCAAGTAAGAATCTGTGAGCGTTCATCCTCCTTTCGTTCTAGAGGCTACCATACTCGCTGCCCAAGCTGTCCGTGATGTATTCTCGTGCTTGATTAAGGGTGCGTTGATTTGTAAATATGGACCAGCAAACGCACATCTTACTCTTCTGAACGTAGACTACACGAACCAGTCATGTCGTCGATGCGATGTCCTCGTCAGGCAAGATCCGCAGTGTACTGTTCACTATCTTATCAGGGGTAGTGGCAGTCGATGTAAGGCGAGAGACGTACCGCATCCTCAAATGAGGAACGACGCCACGTCGTGCTGATTTCCTGGATATGACAAACGCCGGTTGTTACGAACGACGACAAGGAGGGGCGAATGCAAAACTCAGGCTGAAGAACGAGCCTTTTATACCGTGGCTGGATCGGGATTCCCAGGACTTGACTGTCAGTCTGTCGAAGCCCTGGCGATGGATTTCAAGAAGCATGACAGGACGCGCGTCCGTCCAAACCGTTTGGTGTTCGGGGGAGGTGACAGCCTAAAGCGCATTATCCATTTCCATGTAACCCTTGCTGATAATGGTCCGTTTTAATTGACAGTACTGTATGTTTCTCATTGCGAATCACTGTTGATCTTGGTGTATGTGAATTCAAAAATCCATTGGCGTATATCTACTTCACCATTCTCCGTTCTTCCACTACCTTACCTACCCACTTCAAAACGACATTCTCCAACATGTCTGCCCAACCCTCGGTCTTCCCCGCTACCACCTTGGCATCGAAAAGAATAGGAGAAGTCCCAGGAGAGCTTGGGAACCTGGGCGAACTCGGGGGCTTCATTGAACTGCTTCCTGAAACGTGGGACGGCATAGTGATAGGGAGCATGTATCGCAGGCCGAGAGCACTAATAGAGCGTTGTGAGAACAGAATTTCATAGGGATAGTTCAAGGACTAACCCCACGAACAAACGGAGGTTGTCTGTCCTCCGGAAAGTCCACCCTTTTCGCTTGGACTCTGTTTCAGATTCCCGTTCGGCCTTTTCTAAGGCAATGATATCGTGAATAGCATCCCTATTGACATAACCCCACGGCCGTTTGGACTTGCGTACGCCTGTGTTATAGGCAACACAGAGCAGTTGCCCCGAAGAGAGGCTATCTAGAAATTGTTCTCGAGATGAGGCAGGTGCCAGGGCTTCCAGAAGCGGGGCTGGTAATAAGCTAGAGAGCAAAGCATGAACTCGGTCTGTAAAAGATATCGTGATGAGGACTGTTAGAAAACAGCAGAGGTAAAACATACCAAGCTCATTATCCAAAAATGCTTGCCGTCGCGCCCAGGCAGGAAGTTCATCGTCGTCAACACTTGACTCGCTCTCCACTTCCAGATCCCTCCCGTCGTCTTCATCTTCCTCAGCGATCTCTTCCATCTCCGAGGGCTCCTCCGACAGCTTCATTCCTCCCATCATCACAGGTAGCGAGACACGTCGTTTCCCAGGATCTTTCATGAAAACATCCACACTTTTTCCCTCCACATCACCGGCACTTATCCGCCTCTTCTTTGACCTAGAGTTTCGACTACGTTCTTGTACGCGTCTCTTCTCCCTCTCCCATCCTCTTTCCTTGTCCACCCTCTTCCCGTTGAACAGAACCTCATCAACAACATCCAGATACGACGCGATAACCTTTCTCTCTGGCTCTAGATCTTCCGACTTTATATCTTGTCGATAGAGCCACCCGCTGCCCAGCACCAGTTTCTCATCCCATCTCTCCTTCTCTTCCTCCTCGGAGCTAGGTGATTCGGGATCCTCCTCTTCCCAGACAGGGACGCTCTCATACCGGCCCTGGACTTGAACGAGTGAAAACGCGACCGAAGTATCTCCATCCACCTCATGAAGATGGTCGAGATCACCCTCTTCCGAGGGAAGTTCCTCAGAGCCAATACTAGGACTAGCCACCCTAGACGGACCGCCCCCACGCGACCCACCACCGTCACTCTGTGCATCGTAGGCTTCATCACTTAGAGGGAGCCTACATCTCTCCTCTAACTCCCTCAACACGGACAACGCTTCCAAAGCGGACTTGCGAATGAGTGTCAAGGGATCTGGATTTGCTGAGGATGAAGCCAGAGCACTAGATGTCGCTAGTTTCTGTTCTTCTGACGGCCGATGGGGTCCAAGAGTCTTGGATCGAAACTGAGCTCTAATTGTACCAGCAGATTCGCTGGGAAGAGAGACGACATAATTACGGACGGATCGGATGGCACGAGTAGTGATTTTGAGTACTGAAAGCACGTCGAAAGCAGAACTTGAAKGTGGCGAAGAGGTATGAAAAGGGCGGGAAAGGGTTGGGAAGGTTGAGATGAGTCATTCGTACTCCTTGCACAGCCTCGAACTTCTTTCAGAGGATCGTCGTGTGCACTGCCACCTTAACGATAGGCCGCTTTCAAATTTAAAAGTCGTCCCCACTCGTCGGACCTCATAAAAATCTAAATTAAATTAGAGAAGTCGTCGGGGTGGCGACCTTTGTCTCCAGACCCGTACTTGAGTATATCCCACCACCAGGATACATCGGCGATCCTCCACCCTCTCCAAGTCGACAACTCAAATGACCACGAAAACTCCGCATTCATGTCTGGGACATAGCACTTTCTCAGTGCGATCTATGGAGCAGTATATATTCATCGCGTTCAGGACCAATCACTGACTGGCACACTGAATTCATTCTTTGTGTGCCTGTGTTCAGCAAGAGTTGACAAGCAAGACCTCTGTGGCTTCAAAGATTCGGAGGAAGATACTAGGCATCGGGAACACAAGCAACAACGATGCGGACTGATCATGAGAGTTTGTGCTTCCGTCGCAGCTGATATTCTGGAATCCATCCAATATCCAATATAGAAGTGAAAAAAATGTGGCAAACATACTACATACCAATATAAGCGCAACCAATCCGGACCTCCTTAATCCCTTCCTCCTCCAACAAGGCTCTGAGTCTTCCAATTGCTTCGGGATCCGGTTGCCGTTTGTATGCTAACARGGTAGTATCTCAAGGCAAATAGTAGNAATGAAATTGTCATAGGCCTCAGCGCATTTATCGCGAAGATCCCTGAAATATGTTATGGAAATGTAAATATGTACCATGATGCTTATATCAGTTGAGATGTGCCAGTTAGCTCGTATCCTCTGTCAATTGACTAGGAACACAATGTTACGGCATGCTCAGAGTCCCACAGGGCCGTCAGGAGAGAGGGGAATAACACTCTGAAGAAGTAGTATGAGGAACGATTTACATTGAGGAGTTCATAGAAACTGCAGAGGTCCGATGCCAATGTAAACTTAGAATTACTGAAACTGACCAGTCATCGAGTGAGATAATTGAAGTATGATTCGAATCAGGGATCCCAAGCTACAAAAAAAATCGTGTCCTGAAANCTACGTTCGAGTTCCATACTCCTTGTCCCGTAGACGTCCAGTTGAATCAACAACATCAACCTGTAACCCTTCCAGACGCTGATACCTCCAAAATTGCATCCATTGCTCCGGAAAGACGGCACGAGAAGCTTCTAGGGAGACAGATTGGATACTGGCCACTTTCTGAGTGGTTTCGCTTATTAACGTTGCGGGAGGACGCCAACGGGTTAAGAGGAGTGTTTGGAATGATCCCGCGTCAAACTCTTTATCCCAAGACACTAGTTCAAGGTGGGTAAGATCGGGGAGGATAGCAGGGCGGAACACGTTCATGCCCGCCATGAGGCCGTTCAGGAGTGCCGAGGTGAAAGCACTATCATCTGTGTCGAAAACAAGTTTAAGGTGTGTGATGGTAGGGAGACTCCCAAGCATGGAAAGGAGGAGAGAGGCAGTACTAAAACCAATCCGAACGAGAGAAAAAGAGGTGATGGTGCAACCGGAGCGAAGTATAAAAGCGGAAAGCTTGTGCTCTACGGATCGGTCGGAAATAGCGCAGCGACCGTCCTCCAAGGAGAGGGACCTGAGGTGGGGCATGTTGACATCTCTGAGGAACCATCGTAGAGCAGCATACGATCCACCAACATCTGCAAAGGAAAGGGTATGAGCTGGACAGGTGATGGGCACAGATTCGCCGTCGCCTTGGTCATCTTCGTCGAAGTCGTTGAATGTCCAATTCAAGACGTGCACAGATTTGAGGGATGAGCAGGAGGGTAGTGCACGGAAGAAGTGCGTCCCATAGTCAGTGAATGTCCAATGCAAAGTTTGAAGCTGCCCCCATGGAAGCTTCCAAGACGATGCACTAGCCAAACGAAGATCAATGAGAGCAGGAGCAGCAAGGAACGTTTCTCGGAAACCCTCATTTGTGCATCGTCCTTGGATAGTGAGTTTCCGAAGTTGCTGAAAGGATCCTTTTTGTCTATGAAAGACTTCCATATCCCGACTTTTCCGAATATTCAGGGAAAGGGTTTTCAGTCGATGTGCATTGGATGTAATGACCTCGAGGAGGTCGTACGACGGTGACTCGACGTCCTGGCAAAATCCGACGTAGATGTTCAAAAGAGATCCTGCACTCCTTTGCATCAGGTAGACCAAGGCCTTGCGAGCTCTATCCGCATACTCGTCTCCAATATCGGGAACGTCGAGGTCAATGCTAGACCACAAGGCAGCCCGAGATGTCACAATGGTGCGCCACCGGGAGCAGACTTGGCTCAAAAGTAATCCCGGGATAGAGAATGATTTCGGAGGATGGGCACGGTCTTTACTCCTATAAGGATAGTTGAAAGCGCAAACTTCTTCGAATATTTCCCCGAGAATTTCGTTTGGAAGCCTGCGAATGGGGGAAAGGATAGATTGGCATCGTGAAACGTGGCTTCGGAGCTCGTCGCGGTCCCTCACTAGTGTATTCAGAAGGGAGATGACGCGTGCAGCCTCGCGTTCGTATTTGCCCAAGTCACGTTTTCCTGCATTCACAAGCTCCAGAACTTGAGTCTTCTTTGTGTCGAAAGAGATCGGGGCTTCATTGGAGCGTAGGGTCGAAAGGATTTCATCGGAATGCGAATAAAAACGCTCAAGAGCTGTAAAGGACGTCTTCAAAGAGTCCTTGTAAAGATAGAAGGGTGATGTCTGTGAACTCATCCTCTATTATGGAAATAGTCAGGATTCACGAAACAACAACCAGAAGTATAAATCAACAGAACGCACCTAGTTCACAGTGGCCGCCTGGCAGGAGGTGTGCAGGTCCAAGGTGCTTTCCGCTTGAATATTCGGCGAAATTTACTAATCTTTGACCCTGGTCCAAGCGTCTCCAGACATGCGGCGCCGCAGGGGCCCAAAAAATCAGGATCATTGTAAATATTCAATTTTCTAGTCATGCGCACAGAACAGCGTATGTAAATATATGTTTATCTGGGCCTTTGTTGTAAGTTTTAATATGAGAATATTGAAAAACGCAGAAATAACTCCCACGCCTCAAATCAATGCGTGATGTATTGCATGGACCAGGGTTCGTCCGCCTTTCTCTCTGACCACCACAATCCATTTGGTAGTGCGTATCGTGGGTTCAATATGGAATACAATACGCCATCTTTCAAGAAGAAACTCAGAGGATGGCTTAGCTATGCCTTTGCCAGGTGCTCTCCTTATGACAGTTCTCCTCAGAACGAAGGATTTACCCTGACACAATAGTGAAGTCTTTGTTATCGTTTCGTTGACTCTTTTTCTTCCAATATGCCTCGAACAATTTGCACGGGATAATGGGAGACTGTTGCCTGACAGGGTGGACCCGTGCACTTCTGCTACTAAACAAGATTCCCCCACCGGTCGTTGTGAAGTGAAGATCGGCTGGCTATGGATTGACACCGCCAGTTTCAGGCAAGTCAGAACGTTAGCTATGGTAAAGCTTGTTGGGGACTTATTTCAACATGCCCTTAGTTTATATGTGAACTCTGCTTCAGTAGCATTACAGGCCCTGACGGTCATTTCCGTTGGTGGTATTGCTGATCACCGTATGTGTTATTTACCATAAACCTGTTCAGTCACGAAGAACGTACTGTGCAGGGGCTCTCCGAGGCGACCTTTTTGTTCATTGGAACCCCGACGGTACCCTGGCGTGCACTGAGCAGGTCACGATATTTCTTTCATATGACTGACTGTGCACTCTAGCACCACACAGGAAGAAACTGCTGCTGTCGTTCGCGTTTATTGGTGCCGTATCCGCGATCTTGTTTTTGACACTGCCATCATCGTCCCCAATCTGGTTCTGTGCATCCTTCTTAGCTGTATTGGCCAACGTAGGGTTCGGTGTCTCTGTTGTCGCCATGAACGCATACCTTCCCTCTCTAGCCCGGGAGTCTCCTGAAGTAGTACAGCTAGAGAAAGAGATCGAAGAATACCGTGATGCACAAGCCCCTTCGCATAGAGACTCAGAAGAGACCATTGCTTCCGACGCCCCACTACTGCAACGTTCAGATGATCCGGACCCACCTGAACTGCTCGAACTGCAAGCTCGTCGTGATGCAGAGCTCTCTCAAGCTACCTCACGAATATCATCCACCGGTATCGCTTTGGGATACGGTGCTGGGATCCTCCTACTCATCCTCACCTTGATACCCGTCACGAAGCTAGGAGGAACGACGTTTTCTCTTCGCCTTGCTATAGGCATCAGTGGGGTATGGTGGGCTATATTCTCAATCCCTTCAGCGATGTGGTTACCCAGCATCAACTCTACGACAAACGAGGCTGCAATATGGATAGATCAGTCCAAGGATGACGGTGCGGACTGGACGGTTTGGTCAGAGATTGTCGCGGCATGGAAACGTCTTGGTGGGATGCTTCATCCTCGAGAGATCAAACGCTTGAGGAACACATTCAAGT
This sequence comes from Chondrostereum purpureum, assembly GCA_004354395.1. Taxonomy (NCBI): domain Eukaryota; kingdom Fungi; phylum Basidiomycota; class Agaricomycetes; order Agaricales; family Cyphellaceae; genus Chondrostereum; species Chondrostereum purpureum. Next base: position 13,450 of record LBLO01000331.1, on the reverse strand, counting down.
ATCTTGCAGCTTGGTTTCTCCTTTCCGATGGTGAGTAATCGCTCTAGCATCCCGCTGAACTTGTATCTGATATTAATACTACAGGATTTACAACTATTACCTCGACTGCAGTGCTCTTTGGGAAAACAACTCTCAACATGTCTGCGTCTGCTCTCATCCTTGTCGGTGTGCTAACACCGTCTGCTGGAATCCTGGGCTCCCTTGTATGGCCCATTATCCAACGCAAATTTGGCTGGTCGAATCTTAGAGTGCTAGTCACTCTTGTCATGCTAGCGTCTCTTATCCCTGCGTACGGATGTCTAGGGTTCCTTAGCGTCTTCCAAGGTAGTGCAACGAAATTCGGCGGTTTGACAACGCAGGGAGAATTATTCGCGTTAGCTATATTCTTTGGTACGTATTTTACACTTGAAAACTAGTGATCCTTGAGTCTGATGATATTCCAACATAGGTTCTGTGTATGGGGCCTTCCAGGGATATGCAAGGGCATTTTACGCCGAGCTTCTTCCTCCGGGCGAGGAGGCTCGGTGGTACGGATTGTTCTCTATAACTGACAAAGTGGGTCCTTTCGCCTGTCCCAGGGATTTATTGGTTAATTGTGCTATTTCCAGTCAAGTTCCTTTGTTGGACCTTTGGTCGTTGGGCTTATCTCAGATATGACAGGGAACATACGCTACGCGTTCTTCTTCTTGGTCTTGATGATATGGCTGGCCGTTCCGGTCCTAATGAGTGTAAATGTGGAGAGGGGGAGAAAGGACGCGAGAGAGTACCGTTATCGCTAGTTACCACATAGTTCCGAGGTCATAATTTACTATACGCATAGGAGTTCCCTTTCCACACTGGACCCCAATAATATTTAAACGTAATCTCCTAAAGTCTACCTATACTGTTAGAAGACGGCCGTTCTCATCCAAACCAGATCTGAACACGTTTTTCTTTCTGCTCGCCTGCAGACGGATGTTGTCCGAGACGCGGGTCCGAATCTGTTACGTCGGTCTTGACCACCATCTGAACGAGGCCAGTACGCGTCCTATCCAATGTTCCTCCCAAAGCTTATGCCATCTTCAGTCCTATGGCTTTCTCGTTTATCACGGAAACGGAACCGACCCCATTTACTGTGTACCGAGATCATCTGAAGGTGTCCTTCACCGCTCTTCCCAAGTTTCAGGCCCGTTCAGACAGCATCCTCGCGACTTTGCGTTCAAATGAGGCTCCAGTCTCTTTTGAAACCAAGAAAACTGAACTTCTTGAACTTGTCAATGCAGGAAATCGTGATTTAGGTCACTATGATCGCGAAATTGCTCGTATCATCTCCCTCCTTAACACATTAGAGAGAGACCGAGACCAGTTGCGCAGCCATGTCTCTCGGTGTCAGACTATTCTATCCCCGGTCAGACGACTTCCTAACGAGGTCCTTGGGGCTATTTTCCAACACCTTTGCCATATCAACTATCCTTTCAGGAGCATGAACAGAGGAAATTCTCCTGGGCTGTTTTCTATCCCAGGAATGTCCCTAAGTCACGTCTGTTCTCGTTGGCGTTCCATTTGTCTTTCACTGGGATCACTTTGGGCTGATATTGGGTTGGACGTGCCCGACGTCAGCGATGAGCAATGTGGGCGAGCGAGGAAAGCGCTCGCTTTCCTCCTCCACCGCAGCATTGATGTACCGTTGAACGTCTGGATCACCTTCCTTAACGGTGAAGGTTCTCATCCAGCCTACGACGTGGTTGAAGTTCTCGCTGCTCATACCCACCGGTGGAGGTCCCTACGATTTTCTTTCCAGACTACTGAAGATCTCGAGGTTTTGTGGCAGAGGAAAGGAACCTTCTCACAGCTCCGGAAGCTCGAGATCCTAGGTGATTGTAAAGACCGCTCCTACCGCGAGACATTTGTATCAGCACCTAGTCTTAAAGACTTTACGGTTTCTAGTGCAACATCTTGGAAGATTCCTTGGAGTCAACTGGAGACTATGGATTGGACACTCGTAGGCTCGGGCGGCCTGATGGACAGGCTAGCCCAATGCGACTCTTTGCAGTCTTTACGTGTTATCAATTTTTCCTTCGGTGTACAAAATTACACGGAGCAGGACCAGAATCCTGAAGAAGAGGACGACGCAGCCCTCGTCTGCCCAGCTCATACCCTCTTCTTCGCAGACGTGAGCGGGTCTTATGCCGGCTTGCGCTGGTTTTTNAAAGAAGTGACAATGCCACAGTTAACCTCTCTCGAAATCGAGGATGGACTGTCGGTTCTTTCGGACAGGTCTCTGGAGCATAAGCTCAACACCTTTATCCTTCGTTCTGGATGTGTTCTTACGTCGCTTTCTCTCGTCCGCGTTGCCTTCAGCGATGCCCCCCTTCTTCTGTCTATCTTTGACAACATCCCCACCATCACACACCTCAAACTCGTCATGGAGGACAATAATCTGCCCTTCACCCGAGCATTGTCGCAAGGATTGACCGTCAGCGCAGACCCCTTCCTTCCTGTGATCCTTCCCCGTTTGACCCACATAGATTTCCTGTTTGGGGATGACAGTGTTGATGCCAGAGTGCTCCTAATGCTAGTGTTTTCTAGGTGGCGTCCCGATACGTCAGTTTTAAATGGAACGAGTAGGGAGGTGTCTTGCCTACATTCTGTGTTGTTGAAGACTCCAAGAGCTTTATTTCCCGAGAGATGGATGGACCGTTTAAGGTACCAGAGGTTGGAGGGTCTTCATGTGGATGTAATAGATGAAACTGGACGGCTGCTCGATAGATCATAAGACGTTCGAAGATAACTTGTCCATTTCTTGATTTAATGTGGCACTGAGACATACGCCTCCAGAAATTTAGTCTTCGGTATTCTTGTTCGGAGAACCGCATCCTCCGAAGATGGGAGTTCTATGGCATATCCCAGACGTAACCCAAATTTCAGTTATACCCTCCATATCTCCCCCGAAGTACACCGATATGTTATGGTCATTTGTTCATCTTCCGAGCAGTGGAAAGCGGGGTCATGGATGGAATGCTTCCACGACCAAAAAGTTGCGATGCATTGAAATACAATTGGCAAAGTGCCATGAACATGATGGCTTCAAGCTTGGGACTCGACAGCACACCTGTGCTTCCACTTCTGGCGAGTGTTTAAAGTGTGTGTGACTTTGCGAAGACGGGAACGCGCGATTCGTCTTATCGAATAATGCTACCCCGTAAAGATGATAAAGACTGGAACTTTACTACCTACAATGGTCTTTCGTGAGGTTAAGAAGAGAATCAAGAACACTACGAGATAAGTCGAGAAAGTGCTATGGAGCCAATGAGGGGGTTCCATGGCCAACGAGATGGACACCCGCTTGGAAGTCATGGTATCCGCACGAGGCTGCGGGTGGCGTCGTATTTTCCCTAAAATTCACGCCTGAGGTCATTGGGGCAGGTTTCAGTGGACAAGAAGGTATGTTCAGAAGATCAAAGAGGGTACATAACTGTGAGAGAAACGGAAGCAGCGGGACAAATCTATCGAGCGGCTATCGATAAAAGTTCTTTAACGGTTGAAAGCAGGGTTATCTTTTGCTCAGCACTAGGTTATAGGAAGCAGGAGAGCATCAGAGATGATGAATCAAAGGAATCACCGAGCAGAATCTGAGTAGAAATGAAACAGAATTGATCGGAATACAACTTGAGCAGCAAAGGTGGTTTATTGGATACAAAATTGCTGGCTATTCCATAAATTTGCTAAAGAGAGCGATGAAATGAAAATTACTAAACAGAGGACTAGCGTCGATGCGCCACACGGAACGGCGGGCCCCATGTCCGTTCATATAACTCTCCCACGTACCACCATCTTTGGCACTGAAACTTTCAAAAGTGGTCTGTGGACCCAGAAGAGATAAGAGCTAGAACCCGTAAGTGGAAATCGTATTAATAACTTCCTCTATAAGAGTATAATACTTTCTTCCCTGATTGCATTCTGACCATCATGCGTTCCAGAGCGGCCAGTGCTAGTCAAACAAACGATCTTAATGTGCTATCGGGACCTATAAAACGATCTTATCGTCGTCCGAGAGGACCTTCCGTTTGCGATACTCCATCCCTCACTCATAGTGAAGTTGTTTCTTCAGAGTCTTCTGACTCAGAGGACTGTAGACGAAGAAAAAGCTTCTTCACCCCAGCAGCTATACCTCTTCCCCGCTCGTCATTTACCAGCAAGAAATCATTGTCTTCTCCTCTTCTATCCTACCCTCGAATCCCTCTCCTCAGCTACGATCCACGTTCCAGACGAATGCGATCCGACAGTGACGAAGATGAGGACGTGATTTACACTTCATGGAACGCCCCCAAGGGTGCTGTTCCTTCTACCAACATTCGTACTCGTATTCTCAAATTCGGTAACGCTGGTACAGGCAAGATTCATCGAGAGAAACTCATCTCAACCAGGCCTGGTCAAGGTGCTGGCGAAACAGAGACGGAAATTGATGAACCAGTATGTCACAACTGTATAAGCTCTGCCCAGCTGACCCTCTTCCTTAGCCTATCCATCTTCCTACTGCACGGAAGGTTCCCTCTTCTAAACCCATTGTGCCTCCGAACACTCTCCAAGTCTCTCTTACCCCGTTGCTGTTTGAGTTCTCTCGCATGCTGTCTATCGTCCCCGCTATCCTGGGCACCCTTTACAATCTTTATCATGTCTATAACCCCCCAGTCTATCTGCCAATCATTCACGAAGNCAGAMGTCCACCCGAACGCGTGGACTTTGCCATCTCCGCACTTTGGGCCATCCTTACAGGGTATCAATGTCTTTGCTTAACCACAGGACTSCTCGGGCGATGGCGCGTTTACTACCCCCCTCTTGCGGCCCTTATTCGTCTTCTAGCTCTGCAAGCCATCTGTTGGCCCGCAACCCACTTTACTCTTACCTTTCTTGAGCACGAAAAGCGGCCGGTCATCACCTGGGCCGCAATCGGGACTACAACGACCCTCAGCAGGAGTATCCAGTTGTGGGTAACCAGTAATCTCTGGTGGGAAGTTGAAGAAGAGCCAGATTATGGCAAACGATGGCGCGGAGGCAAATGGGGAGGTAGGAGATGGGACTGGAGGGAAGTCGGGTTGAAGTGTGTGCTTCCTACGGGCTTCATTTACTGTATCATGGCGTGGGCGGAACAGCTGCGAAGGGAGTGGTCTGGATGCTAGTATTTAATCTTGCTTTCGATATCATACATTTTTCAGTTAGTACTATAGACACGGGGACTTTTTTACGGGATTTTGTATCAAATATCTTAGGTGCATGCCATTATCAGCGGGAATCAGACCCGGTCAACCTCGAGGTCAGCCCTAGACACACAGAGCGACTAYGTAGGAGAACAAACATGTTTATCATTCATTCTCTGCCCYRTGTCTTTACGCATAAAGCCCAGCACATCATCACTATAACGTTCTATTCAGAGAAGTAAATAGACCAAAACGATAGCAGAAATAGATGATAGCGGGGACCTCGAGCACAGATTACGTTGAATGAGATACTTCCTGACGTCTCCGTGGAGGATAGCATCCCCTGTCACGAAGCGCTGGCTAATGTTAACGCGTTGCAACATCTGCCGGACAATCTACTCCTCCGTTAATGGCGTTTAGATTATATTCCCCTCTGCTGCACGGGGAACATCTTCGCACCGTGGATTCTCAGATCGCATCGTGTCTGCATCCGGTACGGCTCAGATAAGTGCACATAGACGCTGGAGATTCCCTCTTCCATTGCGCAAACTCAATGAAACCGGTGGTTTATTGATTGGATTCCAAAGTCTCAAGTCTGTAAGTGATAATATCAGGAAATGGGTCAGAGGTGGCGCCTCGTTCAGAACCATCCATCCGAGGTTCAGGTACCTCCGCCAAGTTATCTTCAAACACGCCGATAATTTCGTTCTGCAGAGTAACTTTAAACCATGGGAAGCACTGCAAAGCAAAGCTTCGTACTTCGGCAGATGTATGCTCAACAGGCTCCGTTTCAGATTCGTCGCATACTATGTGCGTTCAGATTCTAATCTAAAGAGAACGAGAATGAAAATATGGGAAGGACCCGAAGCCAGTCCAACATTCCATTTGGCCTGGAACTCTCCCGTTCCTACTGAAAGCTGAGAGTTTGGATAGATGCTAGGAAGAAGGCGGGAAATGCCAGGTCGATGCCGCGACTGTGAGCCATAGGTTCTTCCGTGGAAAAAGTCAGCGAACTCCGCGTGGACTATACGAACGTAATTGAGTGTAAGTTTATGTCTGACAGTGTCTGCCCCGCTTGCACCTTGTGGAGGAGGAATAAATAAATACATAAATAAGACCGCAGCAGGAGTTAAGATTCAATGCAATGGAAAAGCGCCATGGGCATCTGCAAGCCACTTAAATTGCCCACAAGTCGTCGAGCAGAGTCCAACCTTCTTTTGTTGTCTAGCGGGCCTTGTGAGATCATTCAAAGGGATTAGAAGTTAGGATATAAGCTTCAAATTATATGTCAAACAAATGTACAATCCTCGGGAAAGAAAAAGGGTATCTATCATCCACAGGTCGATGTGTAAGTTGCCTAAAACCTGCTGGTGGTCATGCGCCTCTTGCGCCCGTACCGCCGTCCTGATCTTCTTGAGCCGCAGCAGCGACAACAAAGAATGTCGGTTATAACATCAAATATCGTAACGATAACCTGCAGACAGGAAGGTGAGTTTCATTGCCATATAGACAGACGAAAAAATGTCCGTACAGTCGTAATGGCGCTAATAATAGTCATGATAACATTTGCAATTGCAGAAATAATGGCGTTGATGCCTCGGCCGATTGCAGAGAATATAGAGCCCTAAGGACGAGCCAGATTAGATGGAATGGACTTGTGAGTGTGCCCTGAACTGCTTGCCATGATGATAATAAAGCTCTGATTGTTTGGGATTTAAAAGGTTTTAGTTAGGTTTCTGAGGGTATGTTGTCAGAATATGGCGCACGGAGGTTTTACTTTTATACTCCAGACGGCGATGACGCCNTCTGTGTTCGATGACGCTGCATGCTTGGTGCGTGGTGCGCTTCTCAGACAACGTCAGATATGACGTAGGACGTTACTATAAATGGGTTGATAAGATTTTAATGTGGCGCTCTCATGGAACGTAAAGTACTGTGATTGAAGCAAGAGCTAACGTATGAGAATGAACTATGAGATACTGCCATACAGTCAGAGAGTGATAATAATAATTGCAATGTGATAATTTCACTCACTATCCTAATTACCCGGCATGCTTCCTAAAGACATCCACCCAAACTCGCCTCGATCTCTCTAACGCTCCGTGTTTCGGCTAAATCGAGGGCGAAAGCGAGACATTCCCGCTCTTGAGCCTTTCTCCCCTGTAATCTGTAAGCTTGTGCCAAAAAGTACCATGCCTCAGGAACATCCCATGCTGCACCCTTCGTGAGGTGAGAGAGCATTCCAGCAGCCAGATCGACGTGTGTATTGTCCAGCGGCTTATCATTCTCCGGTGTGAGGTGTAACCGACAGAGGTGAACAGTCGCTGGAACATTGTCAGGAGAGATAAATAGTGCCTTCTGGAAAGCCTCAATTGCGCTATCAGTGTTGCCCAGAGCATTGAAGTACAGGCCGAGCTGTTTAGAAAAATGAGAACCTTCAAGCCAGATCGACAGCAGGGGGAGGGGACTGACCTGCACCCATACTGCCGGGTTCCCTTCATCTCTGACTTCTGCTTCTTGGATTGCTCCTCTGGCCTGTTCGATCTTTCCAAGACGTCGAAAAGTCGCAGCAGACATGAGCCAGAGATCACTCAGCAACCTGGTTTCGCGAGCAATTCGACTATTCCAAGATGTCTGTGCGGTGGGAGCAGGCGCAGAAGGCGGCGGGGGAGGCGGCGGAATTTCCGTAGCTGAAACATTGGTCGAACGAATGAAGCCGCCGATTCGCCGCCGTGAATGTATTGAGGACGCTTGGTACGTATGAGAGCTTCCAAAGACAGCGTGGAAATCTGTATATCAGAGGCGTTAATAGAGAGCGGAGTGATTCAGTGAACGTCTCAAAATCATCGATACCTGGCGTAGAACTTGACCTCCTCACCATACCCCCACCAATCTTCTTCGTCATAGTGCTGATTCTCTCTCCGCCCTTGTGCACATGATTCTTGAACATCTGTTGCACTTTCCTTGGATTATGGCGCTTTTGACTACTTCTATCATCCAACGAGAGGCGCTGTTGGTTTTCAAAGGACGTTTTCGACGGATCGGGTGTTGCAGGTGATATCATAATTGGTATATTAATGTTGGTATGATCCTGTGCAGAGATTGTTGAGATCGAGTGTCTTGGTTGCTGCTGTTGACCATCACCCAGTGTTGACACAGCGGGCTTTTCGTGGGAGGAGGTTGATAAGGCAAGATCCGACGGGGACTTGAGCCTCATGTCAGGCGTTCGCGTCCCGTCGATTGATGTCCGGGCTATGAATCTATACATTAACTTGAAGGTTTCGCTCATATGAAGGGAAAATGCAGACCGCTGTTGGTTCCTCCACCTTTTCGCTCAGCAATCCACTCAAATACTTCCCTGAGTTTCTCTGCGGCACCATCCGCGCCCTCGACCTTCTCTGCTACCGCAACCTGTGTCATCCTAAGCTGCAAAGCATACACAAACAAGTCATGCTTTGAAGGAGGTGGGTAGTCTGGTAACGGCTTGAGAAGCGTAGCCGCTGTAGGAATAGAAACAGCATCAAGCTCTAACAAAGTTTGAGCGACCTTGGTTTCCTCTTGCGCTTCAGGAAGAACTACTGCATCAACATCGTCTGCCGCGAAATCTCTCATCTGAATCGTGCTTCCGTTTCCATTGCCAGAGGTCTCTGTCGAGTCATCATCTGTGTCCTCCCCAAAGGAAGTTCCTGTCTCTAAAGCCATATCTGCGGCTGACCATTCTTCTTTCGCCGCTGATAGAAGACCTAGGAGGTGCCAATATCGGATTTCTTTCGAGTCTCCTTCGACGGCTAGTGCTGCTTGTGCGAGGGCTTGGTCTAGATCTTGATGTGGCCCCGGTCGGGCAAACGAAAGGGACAGATGATAATGGCTTGACGGCGTTGGGGATGTTTCTACTGAATGGAGAAGAGCTGCGTGGGCATCTGCGAGATTGAGAGGTCGCATATGTGGGTCTTGTTCTGCAAGTGAGGCTTAGAACAGTACACAGAAACGATGAGAGGAATAACAAACGGTGGATAGCCAGAGCAGTCAGATATATACCTTCCGCAAGATCGACTGCGGCAGATAAATCTTTCTTGTCTTTGTCCAGTCTTGTTCGGGCCTTTTCTACCAACCTTCCAGCCTCCCGCACATCGTTAATGCCGTGGGGATTTCGGCAAAGCAGACGCGCTCCAAATACGAGTAGCTCTACCCAATGACGGTCTGTATCCGTATCTGTACCCACACCAGCATCGCTTGCCTGCCAGGCCTTACTGACAATTTGGACATACAAGCGAAGTGTCCGTTTGGCTAAGGATATATCCCCAGATACATACAGCAGCCGTGTCATGTGCCGTAGAATTCGGTACGAATTGAATGTAAGACGAGTGGCCCACCATAGCACCTGTATCACAGATTTCAATCGATACTTCTTGCAGCAGACAGGGAGGACCTACATCGAGCACCCATCCAGTGTATTCCCCTCTTGCACCACAGGCTTCCCATATTGCCACGCAAAGGTCCGCAAATTCTTCCACCTTTGTATTCCTCTCCCCTGCACGAGGGAACTTGGTGCACACGCTAAGAATTGCACGGTATTCCTGGACAACTGATCGAGCGGTATGCAACCAAGCGCGACCCGCACTGCCCTCGTTCTTAATCACTAGAGCACGTAGATAGAGCACCGAGATTGTTGAGCGATGCGAGGTGCGGAAATTGGCTGGCCAAAACGCGCTACATGCAGAGTAATGTCGCAACCATATCCAAAGACTAGCTGATTCTGGAGCATCATCGTTGTGGATGTCGGAGATGCGAGAACATAGCGCGATGGCCCGCCATATAAGGCGCTCCGCCCATCTCCAAAGCTCGCGGAAGCGCGTGAATGAAGTGAAGTTAATCTTGCCAGAACCGGATGGCGCGTTGTTTACCCCTATTTCTGTTTCCGCAACGGTGAGCAAAGGAAACGCAGCARCGTATGCTTCTAATGCTTTTRTCGGATCGGTGGGGTGAAGTTTCTCGTTTGACATGCCTAAGCCTACGATTAGCCTTCTACAAACGAAACAAGACTGGAATATCCCTACCTTGCAAACAGACACTGCGGAACGTTTCAGTCATCGCCCAAGCGCGTCCATCCTTAATTTCTGAATCGGAATTTGTTGAATCTGTCGCGAAGCTCGCAGTTGCGGAAGAGGTGACAGACGAGTCTCCTGTGGAGCCCGTAGCACTAAACGATGGGGCAGTACTTGCGCGCAATGTTCCTGGTACCGGTATGTGATTTTGAATGTGCGAAACATCTGGCACCTTTTCGAGGTATGAGAGACACTCCAATGGGTTCCCAAGAGCATATGAGTAGTATGCTAAAGCAAAGTTGAGGGTCTGATCATGTAAATTATATAGYYAAGACAGTGAGTAGTCCCACTTACATCAAAATTTGAAGACTCCATATTCTTGAGAATTTCGTATCCTTCCTTTGCCTCGTTCAACCTTTCCTCTGGTAGAACGCATTCCTCCCCTAACTCGAGCGCGTATTGTTCCGGCTTCAATGGTTCATCCTGATCGCAATCGGTCGAATTGGCTGCTAACAGGAGGGCAAGTGCATGGGTTTGGGATGCAACTTCTGCGATATCTGTGAAACCTTTGCAATGCTTATTGAACTTTCGAAAGAGTTCCGACCAGGATAGTACGGATCCATTTGGGGCTTTAGCTGGAAGTTGAGAAGCCCAATTTCCTGCAGTGAGAGTAGCGCGTAGCTGTGACCAGTAGTACTTGTCCTTAGGAGTCGCCATGTAGACTATAAAGATCCAGTACCTAGTTTCCACGTGTGGAGTTGCTCCGATACAGAAGAACTGTAATGTGAAGCTATTTCCACTTGCGCAGAAATATGACGGATAATGTGGACAAGTGTCAAGGCACAATTTACTCGGGTCTCTAGGTCCCATTTCGGGCCGCAGCAGCCACTTACCTCAGGTCACTCAACGTTGACGGTTTCGGGTTGACCACCAATGCCATTGCACGAAGCAAGTCATCTCTCCACTCTTACTCTCTAACTTTACTTTGTTCATTGTTAGGAGGTAAATACCATAGCTATGAATCTCAAACTTCTCTGACTGATACATCAGTAGAATCTTTCTCTAGCTCAGGTTTACCATCTACAGCGGAATTCTCCATGCCGCCATCGACCTAGATAACCCATGGGATTAGAAGGAGATCAGCAACACGCAAATCATTATCTTACTGGAACTTCGCTATGCTCTTGAATCGTCGATACGACGATAAAGCACAGCGGTAGTGCTACAAGAAGCATGACGAAGTTGGCTAACAATTCGTTCAGGTAAGGTGTCCTAACAGCGTCAATTCTAGGAGGAGGACTTAAAGTCATCACCAAAAGATGGATAGAAGCTCGAGCGCTCATAACGTACCCATACGCAATTGCTGCACTGTGTTGAGCTTGTCTCTCAGTGGAGGAGAAACTTTCTCACAACTTGCAACTCACCCGCCAGATTGAATCGCTTTATAATACCCAGCCTAGGACTGGAGATCAGGAAGGCACACCGATGTAGCAAGTAATGTCATACATATCGCGCAAGTGTGAAAGCTGACGAATAGTAAGCGAAAAATAGTGACCCCAGCGGCCTTCCACTCACGATCATTCGTCAAACTCCCCATAATCCAATAGACCAAACTTTGAACGAACGAATCATTGAAATAGTAGAAGAACAGCAAAGCCGCAGGTTTTGCTAACGCGGCCGAGTCTTTGTAATTGATTTTCGGATCGAACACGGTTGCTCTAGGATTCGGATTTTCAGCTATGAGGCTTGCACACCGAATGTTGCATTAACCCCACCTTGTGAAGCCAACTTGGTACGCAATTCCACAACCCCAAATTACGACGATAGATGTGAGTGTTACGGTGCATCCTAGATACCCACGGCTACGACGTGACATGCCTTTGATATCTAGGATGAAGCCAAGCACCTGCGCACCTGTAATGGCTGCTACACCAGTAAGAATTCCATTCAACGCTCGCGTGGAGGAGTCCAAAAGCGCGAAAGCGATTGCACTCTGATAAGTGTAGAAGAAATTGCTAGCAAACGAAATCGGGAGCAGCAGAAGCATGTTTCGGTCCTTGAACACACTACAAGAACGCCACTTTATTAACACGACCGCAATTTGGCCTGAAGAAAATGGCGCGCTTACTTCAAAAACCCTCTTAGCTCATTCCGCATACTAGTTGTGGCGTGTAGCTCAACACGACTTCCATCCGAACGAATTACTTGGTCTGGAGGGAGTATGAAAAAGCAAAGGATTGAACCAAATATCATGACAATGATGATAGCGATGTATGTTGTAGTCTTCACGGCATCCAGACCACCGCTCTTTACATTGATTGCGAAAGCCATAATAGATCCTATCAGAGTCCTTCGTGTGAACGTGATATTAGCTGGAGATGAGCATTTTCAACAGAAAGATCGCGTGCACCCGGCTTGAAATAACTGATCGGGGACCGAGGATCAGTCAAAGTGTCCAACACTGGTGGAAGGTGGCATACCGCCCAGAACATAGCAATTGCTCTTCCTTTCTCCCTTTCAGCTGGGTAGGACATAATAATTGCACCTTCGGCAGACCACAAACATGCTGCCGTAAAKCCAAGTACACCGCCGGCAAATATGAGAAACCATCTGGTTCCTTGTGTCTGGAAACACCAAAGTGCGCCAACGTAGAGGATATAGCCAAGACTGCCGATGAACAGAGTGATGCGTGGACCTAATAAGTTGTTGATGGAACCACCGAAAAAGCCTGCAATACAAAAGACACCGTAAAGAACAGAGTTGGCGATGTTGGAGAGGACGCTATGGGACAGAGGTATGTCAGTTGGACCGTATTACAGGCTCAAAGGAGGACTAACATGTCCTGGGTTCCGCCTGATGTTAAATGAGCAGGTGATTACAGGGAACCTATGTAAGATCAAAGAACATACCTGCTCCGAGGTGTGCTATAGCACTGAACATTCCAACAGTACAAAAACATACGAGTCCCACAATGAACACTTGGGTTACTGGAAGACGGTACCAAGATGGGAGGGACATGTTCGACATCCAGATGGAGGCAGCGAGTTGAAAGGATACTGGGAGATAAGTGGGATCATGCATCCACCTTTATCCATTGGAACTCCTACCACTTATCAATATATCCTTTTGCCATCCTCGAGTGGATCTTACTTCATCAGGATTTTGACACATCAGTTTCGGCCACTTTCGCCCCTTTTAAAAGCCCCCCCCCCCCCCCCCCCCCCGAAA
>LBLO01000330.1:0-30624 GCA_004354395.1 Chondrostereum purpureum | reverse complement strand
CCACCGTCTTTGAGTGTTCACAGTCCCCACTAAATTCAGATATGAGCTTATGCCATGTAACGATGTTATTCCCAGATCAACAGGACGCTTTTAGCCTGCTCAATTTGAACMGYCATTCRCCCAACATCTCTCTTGTCTATCCCCTTGTGTTATCCATGAACAGAAACACAATAGAATCGTGCTAAAACTCCTCATCTTTTCTGGGCAGAACATAGCGTTATGTCAACCTCTCCCAGAATGACCCCTTTTTTTCATCGTGAGAGGTACCACTTGTATTATTGTAATAACCATTCATGCGGGAAATTCACGGATGGAAGTTCTTGTTCGAACTGCAAAAGGTAAGGAAAGACCTCTGCTCGTGAAGGCCTTTAGGTGCTCTTACCAGTTTCTCTTGAAAGACCTGGTTTATTGTATTTACTCGTGCTCTTAGACCTAAGCTAGATGGTATAAATCTGCTCGAACAAGCTATCATAGGGAAACCACACATCCGGCATTGGGGCTTCATCACTCGAGTAGAATAGTCCTTCCTCAAACATAAGTAAATTCTTCCAAATGCCTCCCGTTAGGTATGCCTATCAAATTGCTCATGTGCCAGTCGTATATTGAAACCAGGACCACAGATCTAGTCCGCGCAAACGAGCTGAGCTCGACAGTATTCCACACATTCCAAGGAGATATGCTTCATTCGAAGATGCTATGAACGCGTTCGTATTCTGATTCTCTCTCCCTAGCATCGGATATTGAAAGATACCTTATTATAGGTTGTACAACGCTGCAGTCAGCTTGGGAGATCTTCCGGACCTATCCACAGCCACGTCCGACTCCGATAGTACCAGCTCAGCATCTTCTTCAAGGATTATGATTAAGATATCGAAGAGGAAGTCTCCTCGAGCTCTTCGAAGTTCACCGCTACGGTCCGAGATTCAGGACATGCCGTGAGGCGTCATCGAATAAACATGGGGATTGGCGTGCATTTTTTTAGATTGAATAATCTCTATAATCAGTTGGAGAAGTATCCTGTAAATGTATTCTGTTATCTCATAGTTTATGGACGTCATATACGTGATTGTCTAAAGCGGCGTCGTATTCAATTAAGAGTAAGCTGTGACGCGACGTGGCGCTTCGTACCTGGTCCCGACCACCATGTCGAAATTCAAACACCATCCGTCTCGCACATTCAACTTAATGTAGCCACGTCCTGGACTATGATTACCTGTATCTTCTTGCAATCTAGTGATTTATCATCCACTCCAATGCTCTCCCGCATTCTCCATCGTCCAAGCCATCGGCCAACAGTGAACAAGCACACCTCGCTTTAATTATTAGTGTAGCGCGGACTGTCAACCGTCCGGTATAGCAAGTTGTGTCTAATTCCCGACCCTTTCATTCGCCATTGAACCCAACATGCGGCATGTTTCGGGTAAATTTCGAATTCTTGAGGTTTCCGTCCGTTGGTACAAAGTCGATGAATCTGTAAATACAACTGTTCGAACTTGTAGTCAGCATTTGGACCTCCCGTACTTATTCTCCAGCTATACATACGCAGCGTAACTTAGTAAGTCGACCACCGTTTGCGAATCCGCGCGCGAGACCGGGTCAACACCCCTAGATGCGGGTGCGATTTTAGCTTTTTGTGTCAGCTTGTGATAGGAATGGCCCGTTGTATCATGACTGCTAGATCTTCTATCTTGAGAAGTGATGCGCTCTGTTGTATACGCGGACAGCGCAATGACCGATTTCAACTCACAATGAACATATTACCAGTATCCTGTCCATACATCGAATGAAAGACGACCGAGAGATAGACGAAGCAGCCGGTTTCCCTATTCTCTCGGACCAAAACCATACCCGATTTGGAATTATTTTCCTTCCCACAACCGTAAAGGTCAGGGGCATCATGTGTTTCAGCATCAAACACCGCTGATGTGCTGGGCGTCAAATAGAGCATCAAGTCTTGATGCGTCTGCAATGATTAGTTTCCCCCTTCTTTCCTCTATCCCCCATGGTCTCCAGCGATGAGCAGGCGGTTCTCGACTGGCAGTATCGCTCTGTCGGGTTCGCGTGCGAAACCCTTCTCTATGGTACGTGTATTGGAAAGTCTGTAATTGTGAGATACTTTTAGGTCTAATCCATAGGAAACAGGGATCTATTGCACTTTGGTTTTCTTTCTTATATATACAAGGATGATGTATGGTCCCATCAATAGCTTAACTCATATCAATTCTGACTCGAACCTTCAGCGCTGGAAGCAATGGACGCCTCCTTTGTCGACGATTCCTATTCTACCTTGTCATGTATATGTTCGCCGCGACGAGTGTAAACTGGGGTCTTTCAATAGCAGACCTGTTACGAGCTATACGAGATCAAATTTTGCCGGCAGAACAGACCTCTGTCTACGCAACCTGCGGAGTATTCTGTATATTGAACGTGTTCGACGCAGTTGTCATTGTCAATGTAAGTCGGCTTATTCTTCCTAACAGTGAAGCCTTCACTAATCCACCGTCGTGCCATTCAGTATGTTATCACCGATGGGATACTGGTATGGCGAGCGTGCGAGATATGTCAGGATGGAAACCGCAAGAGAATGGGATATCGACTGAAAATTATAATCGTGCTCTTGGGGATTGCTGGACGTGTGTATCCTTACTTGTATCGAAAGGGCATCGCTGACTTATTACCTTCAGTGTTTACACTAGGACTATTGGGAGTCACAATAGCTATTAGCGTATCGGAGGTCGTAAAACATCGACAAATGGCCCGTCCAACCCGACTGTCTTACGCTCTCAACGTGTGCCGTGTGGGGACAGCGGCCTTCGCGCTATTAACCAACGCTGCTGCAACTCTAGTGATTGGATTAAAGGCCTGGTCAGGATCACATGTGTACATCTGTTATATCCGATTGACACTCTCTACAGGAGATACCGCGAATTGCTGACGGATATACGACCCAAAGGATGGCCAACGCCACCTGGGCGCCTTATGACCCTATTCGTAGAATCCGGAGCCATGTACTCCTTAACAGGGGTGAGTGACGGGTCTCTTTGTCACCATTACACCAGCGCTAAGATGGGGGAAAGCTCTTGATCCTGATATCCATCTTCATACCTCTGCCGTCCGGAACATTGGCTACGTTTTACCACCCCTTGCATGTTCAGTTCTCTGTACGTCTGCCGTTGACTTGCCTGCACCTTTCACTCTAACTCCTCTTTTCTGACAGGGTATATATTCTACTTTAATTATAATCCTCGTTCTTCGGCACAAGTCCTTGAACGACACCGTATTCTCTATCTCCCTCTCCGAGTCTACACTTCAACTACCTGCAGAATTGTATGAGCACCCACAACGGACTAGCGTTTCGGATTCAATTGGCTCGTGGAGGTGTGCTAATGGGCCTCCAAGTACGATATCTACGGTGTCGAGGGGCAGGTCGAGAACGCCTGTACCGCGAAGATGATGGTCCAGACGTGGCGTTATGTAGTTCCGCATGTCTATTTGTTCTACACACTCATTGTACTTTGTATCATGTGCAATTCTTGTTTTCATCAGGGAATGATTGAGAACTTAAAGTTACAGATGTGTTCACGTGTGTGCTATATCCAGGATCTTTTGTAACACAGACTGTATTTTGATGCACATGAATTTGAATGGAGCTGGCAGCAAAGGTTACAGCGACACTTCGAGAGGTAAAGCGAAGTAGAAACCGAATTAACCTGATTTTTTTCATTCTTAATCTATGGGTGCTCTCCGTCTTGCAAGGTCCTTGCGTGACGGTAATTGCCTGTCGTTGCCTTTAGTTCCATGTAGGTCCGTACAATGCACGGGTTTCCTTTTCTATCGCATATTAAAGACAGCGTAGGCTGTCGAGTACCTCGAAGCAATCTACTTCTGAGTTTCAACCCAACGAACGGATGTCCGTTGAGACTCTGAGCTGGGTACAAGGATCTATCTAATTTTGGTTCACTATCCGCCGGGTTTCTGATTTCGGAAAACATAGCCGGTCTCTCATACCTGTGAGAACGCTGGACGAGCGTATTGCTATGAAATATCCCCCTCTGACCCCTTCCCTCTCGGATAAATGAGCTCGGAGTGGTCGGACTAGATTTTAGTTTCCCGGAACAACGCACAAGACTTAGCAACAGGGCTATTATCAATAGAAAGAGACAGTCGGGGTACGGGCGCAGATATTTCAGGTACACCCATGCCTAGATATAAGACGGATGTAAACGTCAAATCTTTCTTGTTCCCCAGCCTCCCTAATGTTGTCTCGAATCATCTTGTCGCTCTCCGTTGCCTTACCACTAGTGGTTGCACAATTTGCCCAGAACCCAGTACCAGTCTTCACCCGTCTGTTCGATGGAAGTCTTGCGGTGGATGATCCTTTTGGACTCAAGACGCTCGATGGTCCCATAGGGAAAAGATTCTTAGCAGCGCCACATGGGTAAGTCACTGTTGCACTCTAGCTTCGTGGTGAGCTCATTTCAACACAGAGGGAACCTTACAGACCCCGAAAGCGGGGAGGTCGTTGGGACGTTCATGAGTGGTGTCGGGGGAGACCAAGGATTGATTGCTACTACAACCAATTTCAATGACATGCTGTTCCTGGATGCACGATGGTGTCTTCAATGGGCCGTTGACAATAAATATGGTTACATCCAATTTAGTGGGCTCGGGTGAGCAGAATGCGTTGACCTGAGACATTTTCCACTTACCTGCCCCTGTGCCCTAGCACCCTTGGAGTCGCATCCATCGTTTATGGGTACGGATTGAATCATACATGGATTGTATACATTTTGACCGATCACCCTACAGGCGAATGGAAACGGATTCGGAGACATGGATCGACCTCAACGGACAGTTCATAATCATGACCGTCAACTTCACTTCAGCAGATGAAGTAGGAAATCCGGTCCAGAACCCTGTTATTGCATGGTATACAACGGTAAGTACTAGGCGTCTATAATAAGCCTGAAAGGTGTATTGACATTTCCTTATAGGCTATAGACGCGCCAGTCCCCAAACGCAAACACTACAAGAGATGAGCTCTAAGGTCATCAAATATATCTATGGGACATGTATATGATCCCCTCCTTAGACGGTGTATGCGAGTGAACTTTCCTTAGCCTACTCATAGTATATAAAGCTTATTAATATCAATGAATACGGTGTGCTCTGCCCCTGAAGATCAACCTACCTACACTTTGATATGCTTCGAATTGAATACCTACCTGACAGAACAGGAAAATCCTGCGACCGAGTATATATCTTTACATTCTTTCGAAGAAGGCGCATGTGAAAGTAATGAAAAGAAGATCAACCATGGACCAGACTAAATGGCGGTCCCCCGGTCCGTGGGTCTATGTTAGACCGCAAATCGTGATGATCCACGATGACACGGCAGATCCTCACCGTCATCTTCCGTTTCCCCGTCACCTTCATTTTCTGAGGTTTTCATGGAGGGGCTTTTGCCTGGAAGTCAGGGGGCTTTCAGCCTGCCTAGTATACATGAAATGTTTCCAGGCGAGTCTCAATTACTTTGCCCACCAAAAATTGTTAAATTTTCCCATGTTTCAGGTCACTTGGAACCAACAGTAGGGTCGTCGTCGTCGAGTGCTTCTTCGCGAACATACGAGGTAAGTATCCTATGTTTTTATTCCGCCAAATCTAAAATGTTTTTTGTTCAGGATTGGCCGCAGTTGCCTCCATCTGCATCCTCTTCGTCGTATCCAGGGGCTCATTATCCCGTACGTCTACCCCCTACTAATTTATGTAGGGTGGCATTTCATGGATTCTAATAGGGGATTCCAAATGAACATTCCCAGCATGTCTATCATCCACAACATGAGCAACATGCCTATCCTTCGTCTCATGATGCATCGTCGTACAATGTTTGGCACGTATCTTCTGGTAATGATTACAGTGCCGAACGCGTACGAGCTGTTCTTCAAGCACCACCAATGCCTGTAGTTCCAGTTCCTTATCCTGAACCCCCACCAACTACGATGCCGGCTACAAGAACTACGCCTATCCCAAGCAGCAAGAGACATGTCTGTCCTACATGTAGGAAAGAGTTTACCAGGCCCAGCAGCCTCAGGATCCACATTCACACTCACACCGGTGATACGCGTAAGTCTATCCCCCGACGAAATGACCGAGGAAGCTGACGAACATGTGTTGTATGTACACAGCTTTCCGTTGCCCCCATCCGCACTGCGGAAGAGAGTTCAACGTTAAATCAAACATGCGCCGACACTATAAGAGCCACTCAGTTGGTGCCACCAGAAAGAGGAGAAGAAGAAAAGGTGAAGACTTGCTGGATACGATGGTCCTACCGAAGATGTGGATGAAGACGAAGATGCCGAGGGAGAGGTTGACGACGATGGCACCGACAGCTCGAGGCAAACACCCTCATATCGTCTGCAGCCAGTCCACCCTCAGCAGCCACAGCAAAGTTCTCATACAACGCGCGCCCATCCGTACCCGCAATCTGGCAGGACGCTGAGGTCGCATTCCTCTTCTACATCCTCACCTTCTCCCTCACCCGGAGGGGACCCATACTACCAGGGCTCTTATCAACAGCAGCCGGCCATGTTGTACCGCCCTCCTGATGTTCCTTATACATCCCCTTCGCCATCCCCTGGACTCCATCTCCCGCAACCGTACCCTCCTCACTATTCACACCAAGATACGGGTATTCGCTCGCATTCCCCGTCTATAATCAGTGCAGAATACAACCACCATTCCTACTACCCCTCGTCTGAAGAGAGGTACACTAGGTGATCGAAATAAGCTACGCAATTCTGTCCGCTTTCCCCTTTTTTATTATCCTCGAATTCTTAGCATACCGTCTGTATTCTTGTTGCCTCGTATAGCTCTTGCGTAATCGAATTGAACCAGTGCCNTTGTGGCTTTTTTTATTTCAAACTGTCTGTCTACTGGGAAGCTGTTCGTTTCCTGGTCCCTTTCCATTTATCCCTGTCCTTCACACAGATAATAAGAATACATCAGGAGTTATCCATGTTTCTCTCTCAAAGAATTGGACTACTTGGGTATCCAAAACTGGTAGGTATATTACAATCTACGCTTGTCCAGGTCACTGTTTGAAATGTGGACTGTCTCCTTGAATCTAACAAGACCCGTCAGTCATTTAATGATCGTCCGCCAGAAAAAGCTCGACAACATACCCAAGGTTGATCTCCAGAGTCTTCGTACCGACTCGGAGGTCTCTCCCACACCGGTATACGATCTACATCATGATCTCCAAGTGGTAGGACGATCCCCAGTTCAAAATTCGTGATCTGCAGGTTCAATTTCAATAAACGACAACGAAGATCCCGTGGATGCAGCGCGTAATAAGGTACGCACAGTGAGAACAGGCTTCACCCCGCTACCGCTCAGTGTCCCCCAAGCACTTGGGGTAAAATTGTGAGAGCCAATGTAAACCCATCCCACAGGTTCGACAATCTCTACCTCCGCTTCGTCTTCCGAGTCAGAGTCGACGTTGATGACGCCGTTGTCGTCTTGTTTCGATATCAGGCCAATGATCATCTGAGGAATTGTCAACAAGCTGAGATAGAATACAACCACGGAGCACCACCTTGGTATGCATCAAAACCTTCCCTCCTTTGCTCTTGGAATCGTAGAACAAGTGTCGAGGGAATTTGGTTCCCGACCATTGGTTTCTTCGCATGAACATCGTTGAACCGCCCTGAGGGTACTCTCATTAGATATCTCCTGCGAAAACGTGGTAATGAACCTACTGATTCGCCCATGACCGTACCTCTCACTGTCTTGAGCGTCGGGAACATAATCTTGAGCGAGTCTGGGTATGTTTGCTTCTCTCGATTCTTCTTAGACTTGTCGAGCCAGTCTTGTGCTGAAATACCTTTCACCGAAAGGTAGAATTCGTTGACCCATTGGGGCGTGTACGTCCCTATGCTCGATCCCTACAGATAGTACTGTGAATCCTCTTATTGCTGTTAAAGCGGAAGAGCGGAGAACTTACTTGATATTCGATAGACAGCTTCTTTGACGGCCCGACGACTAGATTCATATTGCGGATAACCTTCATTAACCGCGGATGGCCGGTACTAGTGAGGGGAGCAATTAGACCAGATTTTAACTTTCATGAGAGTTCACCAACTGGAGAATGTTTTGCCATCCTTCGTGTTTTCCCGCCAATGAGGGCACGAGATGGGCTTTGACTTTTGAGAAGTCCCATTTCCCACGAAGATCACCGATAACCTTGAGTGGGATGGAAGGGTGCTAACCAGGAAAGAGTTAGCTGCTGGAGGAACAACTTGGGGATAAGGGCACTTACACCTTGTTGGATTGTGGTGTCGATTGCAGGGCCGACTCCGAGAGCTGTGAGGACCCTTTGAAATACAGAAGGAAAGTCTTCACCTGCCAACTTAGGGCTTTCTGCTGAAAGAGGCTTCGTCCGCAAAGGCACGTCCTGGACCCAGACAGCCTAGTACGCGTTCAACAAACGTGTCTACAGACGGTGAGAAGAAATGACGCACATTTTCAATGTCGCGCCAGTCATAGTCAATAAGATTTGCTGTAGAAATTACAACGCGAAGCCTTCCGCTCTTGTAGAATATCTGCAGAGTTGACTAAGCAAAATACCGAGAGGTGACCATCCGGTACTCACGAGCATGAACTTTGGGAAGCCAAATGTAAGTAGAGGATATTGTGCGCAGCACTAAGATTGACACGTTACCTTCATATGCTGGCAGCCACGTCCACCATACAGCGCAGGCGCCACGAGTATCCAATTAGGCAAAGTATTCCGCATTGCAGCCTTACCGTTGGGAGACTGTCCAATAGCTATGACTGGCGTTGAGGGGTCGAAGAAATCATAAGTCCATGTAACGTCGAATGAATAGGACGATATAATCGCGAAGGCAATGTCGGATTTCTATCAAGTATTCCGCTTTAGTATGCGGCATGTTAGATTAAGATATGTTCACCTTACGTTTCCTAGTATTTGGCTTAGTCGAAATGTATCCCTTCCATCCTTCCTCGGGTCAGAAAACTTAGTCGCGGTGGGCCTGAGTTCACCATCCCAATACAATCCATCGTTCGACTTTGTAATCCTTGACGATGATGCTATTGGTCGTGTGGGCCTTGGTAGCTCTGGCGGTCCTGTATTCCTCTTTTTAGAAGGCGGTTCTTGCGTTTGGCCTTCGTCGTCGTTGTCAAGCCCAGCCTCTTTACGCATACGTTTTTGTCGTGCTAAACGTTCTTGTTCCAGTTGTTGTCTCATCGAAAGAAAGGATGCCGCCGGGGAAGATATTGAAGGGGCTGTACTGGGTGATGTTAACTCAATTTCTTTGGTGCTAGTTGTAGTTGAACGCTCCGGCGCTATGAGCTGATCTCGTAGTATCGCATCTTCATCCTCATAGCCGTCAGATTCTGCAGTGTTCTCNTCTTGTAGACTGAGAGCTATAGCCCTAATATAGAATGATTGTTAGTTTCTAAGTTTTATCAGAATTCACGACTGTACTTTGCTAGATCGTCGTCGTAGTCAGACATTAGAGCAGCTATTAATGATGGTTCAGAAAGAGAGACCAATAGCCGATTGTTCCGTCACCCGTGGTTGTTTCCGCTCCGGGCCGNCAGTTCTCAGCNACACTTCCTTGACGTGTCTCTTTCATGATGTACTCACCCGGTCTGATAGATACTCGAATGTCACCCACATTCTAAACCTTAACGATACAGCATTTTACACAGCGCTTTCAGCTGTCCAGAGCCAATTAGTTGCGACTGTCTACGCAAGACTTGCCTTGAGAAGGGCTACAAGTCCCTCGAAGGTCCATCTCAATTTCTCGATGTATCAGCGATCAACCATCTTGAAGTCCTTGCCAATGAGTAGAGTATCAATTATACCTCAACTAAATAAGAGCCCGCCAGCCACAGAACGATGGAATCCGATAACAAAGTAGGGGTCGGTAGCCTGTTCTACAACTTCTAACTCAGCCACGCTTCTTTTTTGCATAATCATCGGACACGAGGAGCGTCAGTACTTAGGTGCGGCGATGGGCGCACAGAAGTCCATGCCACTTATTCCTCTACCATCTACTTGACCCTGTGAGCTATTCGACCGTACAATGGCTGTCAAACAGACCACATTTGGATACCAAAACATGTTGAAGGGTGTCTCTTCAACAATCGAACAAGGGACTCTTGATGACCTTGAGGTTTGAGGCTTAACTTGACTCGTTAGTTAAGCGCTTAGGGATCAGCCACAGACGTTAATTCACAGCGGAGCGTCTCCCGTGCTCGCACCCATACGGGAAAGTCTTATTTTGCTCTTCCACCACATTCGCGTTTCTCAGCAAGAAGACATGTTTCTTCCTGTTGCAAGGCGGGCAACCCACCTTGTTCATGTCTTGGAGGAGTTAAATAATGGAGAGGACGTCGTTGTTTTTGGTCTACGGTNCTTTAAAGACGTGAGAWATCTTGTTGACGCGTTGAATTATGTCCCAATACTCACGTCGAGGTTGTAGGTTGCTCAGTGATATATTAATTTATGTAGAACGGTCTCGTGTACATGGCTTCGACAAGGTTTCGGTCCKAGCTGAAGCACGTGTGTTTGAGGAGCGGCTTGTCAGAATCCTCCGCATCGCAAAGGTGTGTCCTCTATGTACATTGACCGACTACATAGCTAATATATCTCGAAGTCTTCCCTTGTACTCAATACGGTGCCGCATCCCAATGAGCGCTCTTCTGAGAAACCCCATTCGCCAACCCTTCAAAAAGAGGATCTATCAAGGAGCCATTCATTCATACCGCTCCTACTCCTTGTTATCGCCATTTTGTGTACTCTATCTTGTTTTCTTCTGGCCATGTTGCCGTCTTTAGCGAAGAAATCCCAAGTCGCTTGTCAATGTCAGGTCACAGTATAGCACGCCATTATTATATCAATTACTTCTTCGGTTTCTTTTCTCATCCTCTTACACATGTACACTATCCATTTACCTCCATGGCCCTGTGGCGCGTTGCCCTTAGACTTCAAAACTACTCCAATGATCTATAAATCAGTAGAAGATACTCTCGCAATGTTTTGASATCTTTCTGTACACTCCACGGCTTGTATGAGCATCATCGACAGCTGAGGAGCAATAAGTACCTTGGCGAAGCTAACTGTGCGCCACATGCGGCACGTGCGGGACGATATTATTACGTAGCTAAATCCGTACGTATCTCCTCAAATCATTTTTCAACCAGAACATAAATCTTGACGGATTCGAACTTCCTTGTATACCCTGTTCGTGAATCTAATCTATCGGGACCTAATTGATTAAAATAAATCAGGAGCTCCAGGAGCTCACTGGCCTTCCAGGCTTTCACTTCGGCGTTCCGTTCTGGTCTGCAATGTGCTTGTGTTTGTCCCGACGCACCGTCCTACCATCGCTTTCATGTGCCTCTAGACTTTTTCAAAGAGTTCGCGGCTGCGCCTAATTCAAGCTAGGCAAATTCAGAATCCCATGGGGATCTAGTTCCTTTTTTATTTGTTCAGGGCCTGGGGAAACATTCGACCTGTTCTTGTCCTGATTTACGGCCAGACATGAAACTCGGTCTTTAGTTCCCAGGAAGCAGGAGGTAGAAATACTGTAATTCAGGTACAACTTCTCTGTGGTACAACACGAGTACACTGACCGATTGGGAACAGCGCGTCTTGAATCGTCTACGAGTACCCCAGATTCAAAGCTCGCGTCCCATCACGGCATTTCTTTGCGAACTGCGAAGTATCTTCATCTTGAAACTAACATGTCATCATCATTCTCCTCGTCCCTTCCGAAGCTTTCGGAAATGTGAAATCCACNNAAGTGTCCTGACGCCTCCAGGAGTGATATAAGTGTTGGGATATCAGACATCGTATGGCGCTTAGTTCTCTGTGGGTTCATTTACTTAGCGAATGAATAGCACACACATGTTGTTGACGCTCGTTATTCTGATAGACTCTCACTCTCAACACCAAATCAATCTTTGAGGATGGGAGATCAACAACATGTGTAGAACACTCGAACCAAGTTCATAATTTCTCACTTCCTTTTTTAATCTGAAAATGTTGGATGCCGGGAACGCTCAGATGGAGATCATAGCTGGAGGTGCTGAGCTTCAAACTCTTGCCCATAGATGCCGTTTCGAGGGACGTTATGCTTCTTGAATTTCATGTCAACGAAGACCATTTGGGGGGCYTGCGACAAGGCGTGGGCCACGAACAACACTCGGAAATCGGACCTCAGGAGCCCATGCGCGCTCATGAATTGAAGAACATATCTAGGCTTGGTCACGGCGGTCGGAAGGTCTGTCTTCCCGTGCAAACCTTCTGTAATGTCCTGGMTACCTGCTTCTGGGAGTGTTCACTTAGGAAACCTGACTCAGCCGCCTAGTGATTCGAAGCATATCTTGTATAGCTTCCTGAATCCCGATGCCTCGATAAAGTCTACGACGTTGAACGCGATAAAATTGGGGATCCAGAGCGTAAGAGAGAGGGTGTCAGGTATGGCTTCATTCCTGGCGCTTCTGGAGACTATCCTTATCCGAAGCAGCGTCGTAAATATGGATTCTAGAGAATTTAGGCGGAGATATAGGGCTTGTCAGTGGGACCAAAAGGAAGGAGGTACGCAACCCTTCCTTCACCTCGCGGTCTTGTCCTCTTCCCCAGACCATGGTAGCCGAACATTCAGATGAAGACGTTCCTGCTTCTGGCGTCTGGCCACACCTGCACAGAATTAAATCTTCGCACACAAGATTTCTTCGGACATCCAGCCCATTCTGAGATTTCTACATCCATCCGACGTCCTCGGGTGGCCACATCTGCAACTGTCTTGATCTCAAAGTCAGCGTACCTATCCTCTCTTTGCTGTCTCCTGGACCCTTATTCTCCATGCATGGCATCTTATTTCTACTCCCCGAAGTGGAATTTCTTGAACCCTCTACCTTTGTTCTCGAATATGATTTGGGTCTTTCGGATCTGAACACGTTTTCTCGACGAGTTCTCGTGGCTCTCGTCTATAGATTCCTTTAACAGTATCAACGGTCTGTTTTGCTCATTTTCGGCAGCCCCTTTTCGATTGCATCTTGGATTGGCTCCCTGTAGATTCAGGTCACTGATCAGAAGAGAAGATTTGGGAACTTCTTCCCCCTGCAGGTTCGTCTTGATGGGTAATCCTCGACGAGTTACTGGCGACAACGTGTCCAAGTTAGGTCCTGTGACTTGACAACAACATCTGCCCAAGCTCTGATGTCTCCATGGCCAAAAGCCGGGTCAGGAAGCGGTGCGATTGTCTGTTTTGTCATAGAGATCTGATCTTAGGTTATGGATACTCCGTATGGTTAGATCTCCCTTTCTCGCGCTGATAACCACTTCAAGACCTAGCGCCTTCACAGCATCGATCGATGGAAGCCGAATCAGCGGATTTTTGGTATAAAGAGCCTCGATTTTCTCTGCTGGATCCTCATTCTTTCCCAACGCTTTCCCTCAGACACCAGTTTCCTCACCCAGAGACTTCATCATGCATTCTTCCATCCCAAACACAATCCCCACGGCATCTTTCAACGCGTGTGTCGCGTCGACCTCAACCGTTAGTAACGCTGCTATTCAAACATGTTCGAGTCCTGTGAACCATGGAACGGGGCTCCCTCAGTGTTGCCACTGTGGCCAACGAGGAGCACACACGCCGAACTGTCCATTCAGATAGTTCGATCCCCTCATGTATTTTTTGACTGGTTAGTTCTTTTGACCGTTTGCCCTAGAGTACCTGACTGAGCCTTCCAATAGATTCATATCGTCTTCATCATTGATTCTGTTCTCCGTCGCTATCTATGCATTCACACCTGTCTCACCATCGTCGTCAATTCTAATCGCGCTTGCATATATGTTCTTGTTATATCTTAATTACCCGCTATGTCGGGAGGAAGGGGCGGGGAGGGGAAGAGTCCGTTGTTGTAAGAATGGTCGTAGAGGAGGAGAGGATCTCGCCACGAATACCATTACATGTATCATTACCATCTAGTATCGATGACCGTTTCATTTCCTTGTGCACTGTTGGAACGTCGTGGTCAATTATATTCCTAATCCAAAGCATCCCGCACTCACACAGTTCAGCGCAATGATGCGAATGACGCAGATGCCTGATAAGATTTGCTCTGTCACTCCGGATATTTACTGTGAAGGCTTATCGTCCCCTTTCGGTCCCTGGAATCCGTGCTTCCGTCCCGGATCTTAAGAACACGTTGTGAACATGCAGTGACTTTCCGTGTTTTCTTCATTCTACGGAAGCTTTACCCGCCTTTGAATAAGCCTATGTTGCGAGGATTAGCGAGGCTTTCTAGAACCTACGTATACGGTCTACGGTTTGGATTCATGGAGGGACCAGTCTCATCTTTCATCTCCCATCACGGTTGCCGAGATAGTAACCCCGCACTTTCATCATCACATTTCCCCACACCACGTTTTGTGGATATACAACATCGTGGCTAGAGGCCACAGTACTGCGTACAATTTTCTTTGTCTTTTGGTATCAGCAATGACCGCGCTAACCTTGAACCATAGGTGTAGACGGAAGGACACCTTAACCGAATCTTCAGAGCTTTTCGACCAACATTAATCCGGTCCGAAGCGCAGGTGACGACCGTCTCATACCGCGATTTTCTAGGTCGAAAGCATGTATATTAACCTCCTTCAAAGCAAAACAGGACCAGCTGAGCAAAGAGTCTCTTCCCAAATTCGTTAAAGTCGAATTTCCGGCTTCTTCCATAGCGACAGGCAACTATGCGAGTCCGAATCTTAAAATACAAGCACTATTTGGGAGAAGATTACATCTTGAACGCCACTACATAGGACTAATGAGCCGCTGACCGGGTGAGTTTTCTGAAGTTGTTTCTTTCGACATAGGGAGCTGAGAGTTCGCCATATTTACCATGCAGCTTTCTTGATCTCATTTAGCAAGTGGGCAGCCGAATTCAGCTCAAAGGACACGCCACTTGTAAACGAACACTGGCTACAATTCCCTTGTTTCTAGAAGACTAAGTGGATCCGAAGCGTGCTCTGTTCAATTCCTTGGGACCCTAGTAGTCGTAATTAAGGCCTGTTTGAGTCGTGTGCTTATTTGTGCGGTGCTGAATAAGTGAGTTTGATCCTTGTTGCGGACAGGGACCGTCTAGAAAGATCAAAGAAAACCTCGAACTGAAATTTGGCTGTGGGAGTTTCATATGCATATCCGTGCACAGACGATCGCGGATGGACGAGGGACAAGCAGAACAACGGAAGAAGGAGTGGTAAGCGCATCGGGTCCGCCACACCAAATCGAGGTGCGTTGATGTCTCCTTCCGGCTCCTACGAACGGAGGATCTACTCTGAGCCCTCACGTAACTTCATATCGCAGTAATTTATCCACCTAGCGAAGCTGGGTTGGTAATGAATGAGTCACTCCCCGGACATCAAGGCATTTACTTTACGATTTATCAATGCCCGGAGGCAATTCTTTGCCTTTATTCCGAGTGCAGTAGCTTCGGGCCAGAATAAAGGTACGGAGAGCGCTCAGTGACGAGCTCGCTAGGATCTTAATGTCAGACTTTCCATCAAGGTCCTTGATAGATCAATTGAGTTATCTCTATTAATGCAATTGTTTACATTTATTCTATGGGTTCTCTTCTGATATGTTTACTCTTTGAGGATAGTGTCCTCGGGCGCCACCAAACACAGCGCCTGCGAGTGTGGTCCTATGATAGTACTGTGCTATCAAACGCACGTTCATAGACCCCAGAATGTCCGAGATTTAGATGTTTTTGGAAAGAACTGACCAGTATAAGATTGAGGTTGTCGGTCTCGGGAGCAGATTCCTCAAAGTCATCGTGAAAGGAATCACCGGTTGGAGATGTTGGCTCAGGTTGGGTGCGTGGCCTTTTTATTCTATGGAKGAGTCTCCACAGCTGCTGTGAAAGGATAGGTACAAATATTTTTAATTACATAGGTACGCGTGAATGCGTGAGATTTAGGTTACAACCACGATGTGGCGTTCACGGATGTATATTCTGTATTCGGGACGACTATTCTAGGTTTGCAAAAGAGGTAGACGGTAGACATCTTCTCGGAATGCGTAGAAGATTTGNTTTTGGCGGATACAGTTATAGAGGCAGAAGACGCAGTTGGGCAAAGATTGAAAGCGTTGAATGTGCATCATCACTTGACTTAATTGAGTACCTCACGAGTGCTACTCTCGTCGTGGCATCTTTTACCACTCCACTCCAGCCTGCCAGCGTTTGCGGAGATATCTCCAAATAGCTAATACTTACCACATCTGAATCATCTATCTGCATGGGAGATACTCAACATCCCACCACTTGCGCGTTTGTGACCAGGGCTTGAACTTGAAAGTTGAAGCGACATTACAAGTTAATGACGATAAATATTGAGCAGCTGGATCTTTTCTTCTTGAGAGGTAAACGCCGCTGTGGAGTAATGTTCGAGAGACTGTTGGCTACAATCAGAAGGAATCAGTGGTAACAAAGATTGGGCACCTGCAAGGGTGTTCTCTCGCTGGCATATACATACACGAGTGCAAAATCGGGAATCGAACGCGATTGTGTAGTCAACGCGAAGTTCTTCTCTATATTTTCCCTGCGCCATGCTTAACTTTAAATACCTCCAATTGGTATGTTGTGGGCGACACTTGATGGGCTCGAGATTAGGAGTGAATAGAGAGAGGATGGGGAGATAATCGGCGTGAATGGTAAGTTAACCCGTTCCGTTTCACTCAGGACGGGAGATGGTTACCGTCAGATAGAACAATTAGTGGCCTATCCGATTTATTGGTGGCTGAGAGTTTTTGCGTCGTCGCACACACGGGCCTTGAGGCTGCTGAGATGACGACGAGTTCCATCTTCGGCTTAACAGCGCACTTATATCCGTACAATTTTCACCAACCCAAAAAGAATACAATTGAACGCTAACAATTCTCCTCCTGCTCTGGGCTTGGCCGGGCTTGGGACTTTCTATCGGAGAGAGGGAGACTATTTGTCATCAAAAGAACAACACGGCTCCGAAGCTGGAAGAAGAAGACGCTAACCTTAGAGCATGGGTTTCGCGGTACTTTCGTCTCCGTTCTGTACCCCCGTCTTCGCTATCCCTTCAAGTCAGCAGGATACCCAAAGTTGAGATTCATATGAGGACATACCTCGAGTCTAGTTTGATTTTGAACTTTGTTTGCATAGAGTGCAGGTGTTCTCGGCCTTCAGGACTGCGAAGTATAAGTTGATCGTGCTAGTAGTGGAGAATAACAAAGGTCCGTACGTCGATGCAAGTTTTTCTTTATGTCGCGATTGCAGTTCCCGCAGATGCTCCCGTCCCTCAGGTCTGTTCAGTCTATTCAGCAGCAATGAACAAAATATCTCCATACATAAATAACTCACGTTGCGTTCATCTTTGCTTTATACCGATCTTGAAGGGCATTTAGATGTGCCCGACCCTCTGGCCTATAACAAATCTACGCTTCAGTTTCAAAGAAAGACAGAAGAGATTTAAGGGAGTCCGTACGTAGCATTCATCTTGTCTTTATATCTCCTTTGCAAATTTCGCATATGTTCACGACCTTCAGGGCTACATGAATAAATACACGTCATATTAAACCCCGAACGAGCGTTGCAAAAGTATCAAAGGTTGCCGTACGTAGAATTCATCTTCTAACGATACATCCTCTGATACTCCTGTTTTGACAATTTCTTCGGTTGTTCTTCTTTCTTTTTACCAGTGTAACAAGTTGCGTCATTTTGATTACTAGTACGAGGGTAGAGTAAAGGGTCAATTATGGGTGTTTGAGGCCGTTCCCTATCCATAAGGACTAGTAAGTATCGCACTTAGTCTAAAGTAGAGAGATAGGTCAAGACGTGATGACGTCAGCTTTTTACATTCCGCATCAACGGACCTAAACCCCGGGTAATATTGAAACTCAACTTGTAACGTCCATGTCCTTTCATGAAATTCCTAATACTTGCTAGTCGTCATTGCTATATCTCACTGCTTTCTATATAATTTCGCGTGTTCTGTATGGGGAAGCTTAAAGACACATTGGTGGAAAAGGATCGGCGGGTAAGCAATGTCTATAACGGAAATTCTTATGAAATTAACACTAATACTAACGCGTCAATGTAATGTTTATTGTAGATCAATGATTTATACGATCAACTAGATGCATCTATATCTCGTTGTTCACTTCTCCAATCCCGCTTGAATGCGTCCTATGACACTATCGACGCGTTGGAATTGCAACATGAGAGGGACTTGCAAGCCGAGCGTAGTGCGAAGGAGAAATTGCGGAAGAAGTTGGACGCGATGAAGAGGGTGGTTGAGCGTGCTGAAAAAGAGAAAGATGATATGCGGGATGCTGTCGAGGCTTTGGTGCGGAAAGGTAACCTACTTATATTCTTACTGAAGTATATACACTAACGAAAACTACAGTCGAACAAACGAACTGGGATTTCACAGCGTGGCCGCATGCGCGAATACAGATGACTAGTCGTGTTGGTAAGTCCTTATTTCTTCCATTTTGTTCTCGAATATCAAAGAGCATCATAAGCCCGAGCTTCAACGCGTTCAGTGGCGTTCGATAACTCCAAATTCAATTAGTTGTCCATCATTTCTGCCCCATGAAAAGACGAGACAAAGTCACTAACTTTGTACTCCCTCATCAGGCGTATCTTACTGTTGTACTACTCTCTCTCTTACCTCTCTCTTCTGATCACAGACCCCATTCAGCCGCTTCTTCCTGGCAGTGACAAACACTCTAACGACACCGAACACCTACTTTCCTACGCATCTGCGTATATAACCAAGTTGCACCATGACCATACGGTGGAACGTGCAGCTCATGTACGCACTCGCGATCTTGCTACGTCGCAGATTGCCATTCTTGAAACTCGTCTTGCGCGTCGAGATGCAGAGCTCGAGAAATGTGTTGTCGGACACCACATCGACATCGACGCGGAATACCATGGAGATGTCGCGTTGAAGATGACTCCTGAGGAGGTCGAGGAGGTCTTAGATTATACGACAAGGAAAAACCTCACCTTGGAGGTCGAGGTGAAGAGATTAGAGCGGGAGGTAAGTGTATTCACCTCTGTTTCTTATTAGTACTAATGATTGACGTCGGTTTAGTTGGAAGAATCGAACAGGAGAGCAGAAGAACCTCCCGTGGCCGGGCCATCCCGCAGCAGACCACCGCGAAGATCCCAAACTCCTCGTCGTACGCGCCGGTCCTCATCTCGACGTACAGTAACAACCGAGTCGCGCCAGCAAACGCAGTTCCTTGCTGAACAAATACGCATCCTAGCTGAACGTGTAGGTTAATCGCTCTCCGCAGGGTGCTTTTCATTGACTAATCTCCTTTTTTTCTGCAGTTGGAAGCGATCCAGAGGCAGTCCGATACACTGCTTACTGGCGCCTCTACGGTTCCATCTTCTTCCCCTCCAGAACCTGATCAGATTGAGGCTTTGACATCCGAGATTGCACAGCTTGGACTCCAGATCGACGGCTTCACGAGGGAGAGGGAGATGCTCAAGCGGGATTTACAGCTACCGTCTTCTAATCAGGACATTGGAGAAGAACCGCAGCCTATAGCCCAGCCGGCTCTCGAGGTAAATCACTTGCGCATCACGTTAGTGGCTTCAGCTGACCAGTCTCTCCAGCCTTCTCCAGAAATCAGCACCCCACTGGAACAGGAGCTGATATCTAGATCCCCACCTCTTGCTCTTGAGGTTCGCGATCTATTCCAACCGACGTATTAGAATGTAATACTGATTATTTGTTATTCTTAGCCTTCTGCCGAGATCATCCGTGGGCGTACAACCAGCTCTCCTCCCCGTGCAAGGCCAGTTCTGCCGGCTCTCGAGGTGAATTTCTTAGGTGTGATGGAAGTGCCTTTAGCTGATCAGCGCCTCCAGCCTTCCCCCGAACAGCAGCGGATATATAGATCCCCACCTCTTCCTCTTGAGGTTCGTGATATATCTCATCTGGTGTATTGGAATGTAATACTGATCATTATTTTCGTTTGACTTAGCCTTCCCCCGAGATCATCCATGGACGTACAACCAGCTCTCCTCCCCGTGCAAGGCCAGTTCCTCGTGGCCGAACATCCCACATCATGCACGGAAGGTCTCTATCCTTCCCGTCTCCGGTATCACATTCTACGCCGTCCCMCTTTCCATCTCCGATATCACATTCTACGCCACCTCGTATCCTCCCTTCCTTTTCTCCTCCAATAACACTTTTATCCTCTTCATCAGATGGACCGCCGTCACCGACCACATCACAGACGCTCACTCAGTTCGAGCTGAGATCTTCGCTGGAATCTCCTCCCCCTCCCCTCCTGTAACCCGTACGCCTTCTCCACTGTTACCGCCACGTTCGAGTTCGGGAGGGACACCTTTCCGGAAAGGTAGCGGCTCCCAGGGAAGGGAATGACAATATCACTATATATTGACATCCAGATAACGGGGTCAGGGTGCATGTGTTCACTCGAATGCAAGCACCAACTTGGATGCAACTCAAGACAGCCAGAACAATGACGATGCTGGCAAGACATCTACCCTAAGGACACAATGTTTGCGACAGGCAAGTAGTTATTTATTCGATCTAGCCTATGACACTGGTACCTAACAATATCATTTCGCTAGCCCTACGTTCCAACTCATGACCACTGTGTACCACATCAAGCACCCTCACTAACGAAGCTTCCTTTCTTATATCGCCTCCCAGGATGACTACCGGTCGAAGGCAGATGCGGTGGATGGGCTCATGCAGGGTGGAGTCAGGAGGGAGATACTCTCAGAATTACACCACACCCCTAGACATCTGTAGTAATTCTCTGCTGTCAGGGGGTTCCGTCGTGCGGCTGTCGTACTACACGTATGTCAGGGATGCCGTCTCAAGGTGTCCAGAATTGTGGACAAGATGGCGGCTCCCAGAGCTAAGCTGGGTCTCGAACGACAATGTAACCACATATCACATTCTGGAAAACGGGTTTAGGGTGTGTAGTTTCCTTTCATTATTTGTTCAAGCACAGTAAGTTCCTCCCTCGCACATTCATTCGCTTGCCTCTTCGCAACTAACGACAACTACTTATAGCAACCCTAAACATGCCAAATTCAGGGTCCAAGGTAACCTTTTAATATCTCAAATTCTAGTAATCATACTCACTTCCGTGATTACAGAGACTCGGCGAACGGATGGTACTTATGCGTTGGGAGGATTGAGGGAGAGTAGATACAGTTAGTTAGCTTGTGTGACCCTGACTGTGGTGTCTCCCCACAGGCTGCCCTGCGACATACCAGAAGATTGCAGACAAGGTGGCGGCTCCCAGGTCTCTGAACCGCGATACTACAATGTCTTGACTTCTGCAAAATGGTAATGAAGGCTGCAAGACTCTTACCACATCAGCTTCAACAACAACAGGAATCCGACTGACTGAACAAGTCTGGGATACTGGCACTTCTGCTCGTAATGCCTGAGCCGACTGCCTTAAAATGAAGTCAAGTGAACGAGAAGCTGGACGAAGAATGTCTTCAGTCGAGGGGACATCTCTCCCAGGTTTTGAAATTTCGGACCCGTCGATTGCAGACAAGGTGGCAGCTCCCTTGTGTAATGCTATTAGTAGGTGTGCTCACTGTCGTTTCATTGTGCTTACTGAACTTCTCTTAGGACTGTCAATGCAAGGGTATGAATGGCACTAAGGGACAAACTTGGGGATAAAGAGGCCTTTCCTGGAGGGGTTAGTCGGTATTTTTGAGTGTAGAACATACCTAGTATATCTACTCTTTGTATTAGAAACACCCCCGAGCCCTGGAAATAAACTGGAAAATTTACAATTTTTCCAAAATCCTTTGTTTTTGGAGACCCAAARGGGGGGGACCCTTACGATCTCGAAATTTAGAAACGAGTGTGGGTATGTATATGTGCTATTCCAAGTTGTTAATTACATTGTTTTCATGTATTCTAGCGAGTTGACGCAGTGGAAATTGAGGAGCAGCTGCCGACTGTGTTTTAATTTTGAGCGAGAGAGCAAAATTTGCGTACACACTCACAGAACCTCTTCCAAATGTTTCTCACCACTCTTATTGTGCCTACGTCTTGGGAGGATTAAGGGAGTACGCTGGAATATCTTAGATATAGTTAGTTAGTTTGTGTGTTGTCCCAGAGACTACCTCAGTGAATGCACCTTACCCTCAAATGTGAGTACAGACCACTTAAGAATAGTGCAGTACGTATGTCTCAATATGATTCTGTATTGAATACAAATCTAATTCTACTTGGATATTGAATTTGATGTGGCCAATTAAAATCATGTCAGTCACTCATCTCGCCTTGCCATTGAAAACAAATATTTAGCATACGAGCCAACACACGGCAACAGGGAATGAAGGCCTAAGTACATTGGTAGCCATACTAGGATAACAAATAGAACAAACAAATACTTATTAAGGGCCAACAACCATCACATTGGGTCCCCGTATGCCCTTGTTCACAAGCTCGAGATAAGTCAGGGAAATCTGGCGGGGCTTTGACATGATAACCTTGCGCTTCTTGCCACCAGTTGGCGACGTCTGCATATAGTAAAAGTAGTSWRTATGCAGGATGATAACTCGGCCTAGAATCTCACTGAGCATGAAATATATTTGCTCAACATAGAAAGTGCGAACTTCTTCAAGTTCGTCGAGCCTAGTACTCGAGCGATCCCCTCGGTAACACGGTCCGGATGTAATAGGCTGTGATAAGCTGAAAACGGAGGGCCGCTCCGGCTTCCTTCTCCCATCTGGTCGGACTCCAAGATCGAGAATTGTAGTCTACTCCGCACTATGGGAATACTTCTTTCTATAACACTCATCTCATCCGAATTCTTACAAATTCATCTATGTGAGTGTTTTCTATAGCTTTATTGGTGTTCTATCTAATCCGACAAGTTGCAACTTCTCATCGAGATGATGATTATGAGTAGACCTGGCAATATCTCCAGCTCAGCATCATCTGTACTTGCACAGGAACTTTCCGGGTCTTCCAATGGATCGTCTTTACATGGGCTGCCACTCTTATTTGACCAGTCTATCCCAGCTGAGGATCCTCCNACGTATGAACTGGCAACTCTTCCAGGTCCTACAGTTAACTTATCGTGCGCATGGTCTCCAGTTATCAGCAGGCTCGGTTTCCAACACAGAACATCACATACACGTTCACTCAGACGTCTACAAATGCTATGGTTGTTGTTCCACCAGCGGATTATCCCGACTTTCGTCCGCTCTACTATATCTCTGTCCATCTCAATTGCTTCATGCCAAGCGCNTTCCGCACGGTCATAAGGAAGGGGGATTCAGAGGACGGCGCATTTGTAGCGGAATTCCAGTAGGTTTTGTTGCTAGTTATTTTGCTTTGTCGCGACTTACTGCGTCCGACAGACTTGGTATCATCAACGTCCCAGCGAGCCTCCACTTTCGCGGTACAGAGTCTCCTATTGSAGACCATCTTATTAGGCAAGAAAGGCCTCATCGCGGGACATGGAGATGGAGGCATAGCGGCCGGGATTTCTTCTGGGTATTATGCGGAGGTATCGGAGGAATAGACCGGGTCGTAAGTTTGATTCTACATACTTTATATTTCCTTTATCACGCCTTCCAAACAGTGTACTCTCAACCCCATACGACTGGACAACCCTCTTGCAAAATTATCCCCTTCCGATACGCTCAGTGGACCTGGAACACGACTGGAAGTCTATCCGGAGGGACATGCAATCTTTGATGACGTTGTAGTCTCCGCATTAATTATAGAAAGGCAAAGGCTCACTCCTCCAGAGCCTTCCAAAGCGAGCGCAGCATCAGGCTCTGGAACTTCCGCCCGTATGCAAAAG
The DNA here is from genome assembly GCA_004354395.1 of Chondrostereum purpureum. Lineage (NCBI taxonomy): Eukaryota > Fungi > Basidiomycota > Agaricomycetes > Agaricales > Cyphellaceae > Chondrostereum > Chondrostereum purpureum. Next base: position 6,724 of record LBLO01000330.1, on the reverse strand, counting down.
CTCAATAGTAATCGTCTCGAAAGAAATATCTCTCGATGTTGTACATATGTATTTCTATATTCATAGATGAGTTGTCTTGTTTGGTCTGTTTTTTTTTGAACATTTAACATCGAGTATGGGACTATGTGGCCAAGGCNGTCCTACTCCTGACAGTACCTGACTGCCTAAGTCACTGTGGCGTTGACCAAGCGTTGACTGGCAATCTTTCTCGCCCGGGCTGACCGAACCCTCGAATCGGATAGGTGCCCGAAAGGGTGTCGATCAACTTGACATCAATAGACCTTGACTCATAATAACATCTCTCACAGTAAGGCATTCCAAGGTCAGTACAAGATGCCTAAGTGAAGAGCAGTGAACCTCAGTGGGCTGCGATGTAGACATTTTTGTCAAACAGTGCGGGAAAACAGAGAGGACCAGGACTACATATGGTGTTTCATCATGTCAATCGTTCAAGTCGGGATCTGTTCCGACGGAGGTAGGTATTTGCAGGTAGACATTGCACTGCATCAGCGACATATATATATTGATGAGAAATATCGTCCCGGGGACCTCGATTGTCCTTTCCCATTCCTCTCACCCCTAATGGCTTTACACGCTTCAAAGGATAGTGCCCTCTATGGCTACGTTCCGACCGAATGGATTTGCATCCTTTTCCTAGTCCTCTTTTCCGTATCTTCACGTACGCATCCTTATCCTATTGCTCTACTCACTCATAACCCATGTTTTCCTTCTAGTACTTCATGCAGGGCAGGCCGCTTTCTATCGGACATGGTGGCTCATTCCTACCGCGTGTTTTTGCGGTGTCCTTGAAATCATGGGCTGGTCTGCGCGTCTTTGGTCTAGCCTGAACCCCACGCTTTTGCCTCCATTCGAGATGCAGTATGTGGTTTGTTCGCCGCATCCGTAGTGAAATTRAAGATTYAATTATAGGCTTACATGCACCATTCTCGGCCCTACGCCGCTACTTGCGGCCAACTTCATTATTCTGGGGCGTGTCATTCAACAACTAGGTTCGCATTACACGCGCGTCAATCCAAAGTGGTGTAAGTCATCTCCCAACATCTTGGTAGGGTGATATATTGATCAAAGTAGATACAATTGTGTTCTGCACATTTGTGAGCACATCATCCATACCCATGTCAACATTTATGATATCCTGACAATGTTATTGCAATGAAGGACGTGATCTCCCTCGTCATCCAGGGTGTAGGTGGAGGTATCGCAGCGTCTGGTGTCGGTGTCGATCAAGGCCAAACCGATCGGGTGAGTCGTACACTTTGGCATGCATTTGTTCTTGCTCACTTCACTGTCTATTCATAGGGAGGGAATATCATGCTTGGGGGTATAGCTTTTCAAATGTGTACGCTGCTACATCATAGAAGGTCTATCCTTCGAGCTCCCTGATTAATTGAACTGAAGTTACCATCACAATCTTTGCTATCACTGCAATGGAATTCTTCTTTCGATATTCCCTTGATCGTTCCCTCCGTCCCGAGGATAATAAAYTGCAAGACGAGGGGACTGGCAATATCTCAAGGGGTTTGTTCACGCCACGCCTCCGGTTGATGTGCTATGCGGCGGTGCTCAATACGACGTGTCTATGGATACGGTGAGGCCATACGTTCGTTATTTGATGATTGACTGAGCTGGCCCCACTACAGAGCGGTGTATCGACTGATTGAACTGGCCGATGGCTGGACTGGAAGGGTAATCCACACTCAAGTATATTTTAGTACGTTTGGAAACTCCCGATATCTGCTTTTGTTAACTAGGTCTGCTCTTAGATGTTCTCGATGGGGCCATGGTAGTATTGGCAATGTACACGGATAATATACTTCACCCTGGTGTCCTGTTGCATCCCAAGAACAGATGATAGGTGGCGGAGCGATGATTAGTCATTCAACAGGAGATCGATAATCCGAGTTGACTCTCTCCTGATTTACTTCTATCACCTCTATCCATTGTTCGTCTACTGTCCAAAAGATTCGCCATTATGTTTCTGACACCATTCAAAGACAATAATCCTCTTGATTCACTTTCTCTCTGTAGGGAAAATATCTTCCATGCTAAGTCTGACCCCAAGTCGRRCGTTATCTTGCAGCATCTCGCATCTCTAGAATCAGAGCTTGCATTGCTTGACCAGCAAGACACAGCCCTTTCGAAGCGGAACCATCTTTCCACTTCTATCTCCCGTTGCAGGTCGCTTTTTGCACCTGTACGTTCACTTCCGGTGGAGATCCTGTCCTCTATCTTTATCTATCTTTCCGATACTATGTACATCGATTTGCAAGATGTGTCTACCAGTGCCCTTCCTCTGAGGAGCGTCTGCTTTCATTGGCGTTCTATAGCCTGCTCCCTTCCAATGAATTTTCTATGGTCAAATCTCAAACTTGACCTTAGTTCAGAGGAAGAGGCTCTCGAAGAGAAGATAGTTGCGCGATTCGAAAAGCAGTTCGACATGTTGTTGGGGTGGTCGGGNAGAGAACCTCTAGATGTTGACTTGACCGCTTCCCTCCCAAACATTTGTCACGCTATCCTTGACACATTTTACAACCACCTCTTCCCACATTGTCACCGCTGGCGGTACATTTCTGTCTATTCCCCCTACAGCATGATCAAACAACCCCNGGCCAACTTGCTACAAGAACCGCTTAATGCGCCGCTCTTGGAAGAATTCCATGTCAACTCATGGTGGAACACTGAGTGTCCGCTGTTATTGGAAAATGCAATGAAACTACGAGCCCTGACGTTAATCACATTGCCAATGGACGCAGCGTCGAGACTCCCGTGGCACCAGCTTACTCATGTAGTCACAAAGTTCTTTGGCCCACCGGAGGTTCAATAGTTGTTTGAACTGTGTCCGAATCTGAATGTCGTGGAGCTACAAGACATACTCGATCAAGTCCCTGAGAATTACCAGGGTTCTCCTTTTATCTCTTCTTCCCTGCGTTCCTTGGAAGTTTGCTGGGAGATCATGATAGGTGTCAACCCCGCAGCTGTTGGTTTTTATCTTCTTCTTCCCTTCATGATCACTCCTGCCCTGACCTCCTTGAGCCTCACCAACAAGATGCAYGCCTATGGAAACTATGTTGATATTCCTGTAGGAGAGCTCTTCGACTGTCTAACGCGGTCATCGTGCACGTTGACTAGCCTTCATCTCGAATGCGTGGAAATATCCATGGGAGATCTGGGCTTCTTGTTTTTTGCTATGAAATCCCTTGTCAACTTCACCTTCATAGAGAAGCGTCGGCGGGATTCAGATCAGGGTGATCAATCTGGCCGGCGCGGTATTTCCACGTCCAGTCTCATCCTACTGCTTATGTCCCCAACAATCTTGCCATGTCTTACGACCTTGGAGATCACTTCCGCGGGATGTCTTTGCGAGGTCAAACCATATTTTGTTGCGAAGATGCTAGAGGCGCGTTGTGGTGCGAATGGCGCTCGTATCATGCGGCGCATGAAGTGGTGCGCACCACGGTGCTCTAATGAATGTTGGCCAGAAGAGTTGGATGGGGTTTTACAACGTTATCGTTTGATGGGGATGGATATGGAACTCTCATACATATAGGAAAGTAAAACTAAACTCAATGGTGGATATAAAGCTATACGAAATGAATACTTAGGAAATGTATGTACTTTACAATGATGACAATCCGGAAGCGGAATTGACATGATTAGAGCAAGAAAGCGGCTCGGACTTCATACGCGGGGTATTCATTCTACCCAAGAGTGGCTAGGACTTAAAATTCCCATATAAACGTATCACAAGTTGTTTCTTTCACGCCATTCTATTGGTGCACGGGAAAGTATCCGAATTTTACTCTTTACCTCGAGCTCTGAGTCGCCAATATAAAGAGTCACGATCATGTCACTCTTTGCAAAGTGCTCCTCAATACCATGTCTGCAGAAGTACCGTTCAAGATTTCCATACCCCAGGAGAAGATCGAGCTCTTGCGTAAAAAGCTAGAGCTTGCGGAGTTCCCTGACGAGCTCGATGAGGCGGAGTGGACCTATGGTGTTCCTCTGGGAGATGTTCGTCGCTTGGTTAACCGTTGGTTGAATGGCTACGATTGGAGGAAGGAAGAGGAAGCTTTGAACACCGAACTTCCCCAGTTCACGCGAGATATCGAGGTGGATGGGTTTGGTACACTGAACATCCACTACGTTCACCAGAAGAGTCCTGTTGTGGACGCGATCCCCCTATTGTTTGTTCATGGATGTGCGTACGGTCTATCTTCTTTATCATATGCCGCGTTAAATGTCAAGATTTTAGGGCCTGGCCACTTTGGGGAGGTTCGCAAAATGCTTCCGCTGCTCACGAATGCAGCAGATGGGGGCCCTAGTTTCCATGTTGTCGCGCTATCGTTGCCTGGATTTGGATTCTCGGATGCTCCGAAGAAACCAGGCTTTTCCATTACCCAACATGCTGAGGTTCGCTTGCTCTTGAATCCCTCCATGCCCAGGGGACTGACCATTTCTGGAGGTCGGTAATAAACTCATGTTGGCATTGGGTTATGATAAATATGGTACCAAGCACTTGTTTTGTGCACACTTGCCTTGTCTTATTCTACGTTGACAGTGACGCAAGGCGGAGATTGGGGTTCCCTTGTATGTTCTCAAGCTGGGCAAGTCGATGTTTCACTGACTGCTTTTTAGATCACCCCTACAATGGCTGCTAATTACGGTGGGAAGCATGTTATGGCATCCCAAGTCAACTTTATCGGGTGAGTCATTCTTCAGTTTGGGATAAAATGGATGTATCGAGAGACTCATCTTCGGTCAATACAGCGCCCCGCCCCCTTCTTTCATCTCGCACCCAATCCTGTACCTACAAAACCTGTTTACCCCGTACACCGAGGCTGAGAAACGAGGCTTTGCACGTTCGCAGTGGTTCCAAAAGACAGGGTCGGGTTATTTCGCATTGCAGAGTACTCAACCGCAAACGCTGGCGTACAGTCTTGCTGATTCCCCCGTTGGTCTTTTGGCGTGGATCTACGAGAAATTGGTTACGTGGACGGATGATTATCCATGGACAGATGATGAAGTGTTGTCATGGATCTCTATTTATATGTTCTCTCGCGCAGGACCAGGGGCTTCGGTGAGGATTTATTTTGAAGCAGTGGCTGCGGGCCAGATGCAGACGCCGACGACGAAGATTCCTCTTGGTGCATCACGTTTTCCTCAGGAGTTGGGCGAAGTTCCGAAGAGGTGGTTGTCCCAGATTAAAAACCTCGTAGCTATAGGGGAGCACGACAAAGGCGGGCACTTCGCGGCGTATGAGAACCCAGAGGGCCTAGCGAAGGATGTGAAGCAGATGTTTGCAAGGAACGGTCCTGCGTTTGGGGTTGTTCCAGGGAGGGCCGGGTACTAAGTAGAAATTCATTACTTCTTTAATGCTGAAAAGACTCCCGATAAATTTGTATTCCAGAATCAGTCACCGCCAGGGAGAGCCGAAACCAAGTCGAAATTCAAAAGACAATAGGTCTTCTGCAGTGCTGTGAGCTTACGAAATTGCCGCGGTCCGGAATGTGTGTATGTCAGCTCTCCCGCCACCGTTTGCGCCACCATCAAAGTTGTTTGTGGAGGGGTATATAAAGCCTCGCCGCCCGACTTCTGGTATTTATCTCTTCCTTCCTTTCCCCCATCATGTCCTTTGCTTTCGAAGTTTCGATTCCTTCCCTCCTCCTCCTCCCAACAAAACTCGGCACGTGGAGCGCGTCCGCCCACCATGCTCGTGGTCTAAACGACGCGCCCAACATCCTCAATACGCGAAAATCCCTGGCCGAATAAACAAACCGCCAGGGTGGACATACGCGATCGCCCTTCATCAAACAGCTGGCATCGTCTACTATTATGGACATCGTTACATGCACCGCGGCCTTGTGCAAGATATTGCAGTCGTTACCCCCGAGTGTCAGCAAATGTAAACGATTCTACGCCAACAAACAAAGGTCAATCTGAGGATCCTTCCCAAGGCCTGGACGCCAACGAATTCGATACATGTATTACCACTTGTAAATACCCTCCAAGACCTTCGAAAGTGCAATTCTCCCAAGTCCATATCCTGTTTAAAATGGTGCCCGACCCACTCAAACCAATCACAGTCGCGTATCGCCAGAACGGGGAGGACACAATCTTCCACACCGAGTCGATACTTCCATCTGGCCTCTGTACGGAGTTCTGTGATATTTTTCTCGTTCTGAAACTCCGATCCAATGGGGCCCATTTACAAAGAAATGGCAAATAAATTTTAGTAGATGGACAGTTCCAAAATGAACGGGAAAAGTCAGCAACTGCGCTCACAACCATACTATGTAATAGCGGAGAAGAAAAAGACCTGTCCGCGCTCCCAGGGAGAGTTGTGGTTCTTTCTTCTGGTGGCTCCAAACCAGGATGTATGCTCGATGGGATCACTGCTATCCCAAGAAGTAGTCCGAGGTCCTGGCCTATCAACATTCTTGCCAACAATGGGCCCTATGGACCACTCTACTCATTGGAAAGACCGAAGTAAGAGTGGGTGAAGACCTTCACGTCGGTCGCCTTTGTAGAGGTACGTATCTGTATGTCAGTCAAATTGATATCCGTGGCAGCAGCCAGTAGCAATCATGACACTCACGAGTCACAATGGCATTGGGCAAGATTGGATAGTTCCGGTGCATGTATGCGGTTGGTTTTTTTTTTTGAACTCTTAGATTAACGAGTAATATGTAGTCTAGTACAAAGA